>ML663567.1:16793010-16982762 GCA_007570785.1 Antilocapra americana | reverse complement strand
ACACACACACACACACACACACACACACACACACACACACACACACAGAGGTGTGAACAGTACCATGGGCAGTGGAAAGAGATGCCTCCTAGGAGGCAAACACAGGGTCCTTGCTCCATTCCATCTCTTGGACAAGTCATATGGTCTCCAAGGCCTTGGTTATTCCAGCTATAAAGTCAAGGACATCATGCCTTCCTACCCTAAAGGACCAGACTCCCATTTAAGGTCCATTTATGAAGTTTATGTCTGGGAGAGGGTGGCCTCCTGTGAGGACAGTGGCTCCCAACCTTGACTCAGCCTGGGAAACTTTAGAGCTATCCAGATTCCAGGGTCCCTCTCCTACAGCCTCTGATTCGGAGCTGCCATATTGCAGAAGGGCATGGCAACCCATTCCAGTACTCTTGCCTAGAGAATCCCATAGACAGAGGAGCCTGGCAGGCTACAGTCCACAGGGTCACAAAGAGTTGGACACGACTGAGCCACCAACACTTACTGACTTACCAAAACACATACGTGTGTGCTAAGCTGCTTCAGTGTGCTATATGTATACATACACATGCGTGCACACTTTGCTCAGTTGGAGGGCCATGCTACAAGGGAGTCACGGACAGGTCTGGGTAGACCATGAAGCTCTGCTCGGGTAAGTGGGGGCCACAACTGCAGGGTCCACACCCAGCACAGGAGTAAAAATTAGCATTGCTATCCCTGAGTTGGGGAAAATTCAGGGCATGGGGATGCCAGCAGTGTGAGGGGTATAAAAACAGAACCAAGTGAAAGGTGTTTAGGAAGACTTTGTCACCATGAAATGACATGCCAGGCCTGGTGGCTACTTTGGAGGAGTCACGCGGTCAGAGAAGAGGGTCTGATAAGGTCCTGTGAGCAGACCCATCTGAGTAGGGGTCTGAGAGACCCGAGGCAGGTGAATGGGGAGACTGGATATTTGTGGATAGTGTAAGGGGAATGTTGACCTAGGAGTCTGTGGCTGGTCTCATTGCGTGCAGGCAGGCATACCTGCTAAATTGCTTCAGTTGTGTTTGACTCTATGTGACCTTATGAACTATAGCTTGCCAGGCTCCTCTGTCCAGTGGGATTCTCCAGGCAAGAATACTAGAGTGGGTTGCCATGCCCTCTTTGAGGGGATCTTCCCGACTCAGGGATCAAACCCACATCTCTGTACATCTCCTGCATTGTCAGGCAGGTTTTTTACCACTAGCGCCACCTGGGAAGCTTGGGATCACTGTGTAGGGAGGTGTAAACAGTGACTGGAGACACATTCTGAAATTTTAATCAAGGGGAAGGAGTGTTTAATATCGTCAGATACAACAGACATGCTTAATTTAAATAAGCTTGTTTTGGCATTAAATGACTTGCTGGCTCAGTCGCTAGCAATCTATCACGTGTACGAACAGGTGACATCAGAACACAAACGTCGCGTACATGGTGTTGTACCAAGGCTAGTTCCTCATAAGGAAATGAACACTCTACTGACAGGTAGGAGTTACAGGAAAGTAGAATGGGGGCTCAATAAAAAGAATATTAAACCAAGGTCCAAAACACTTCTCTATAAATAGAAATAGCTGACAGATATCTAGGGGAGCAGAGCTGAGTTGGGTAGTGAATTTATCCTAAGTCATTGAAGTGACTTAGAATATTGGGCTTCCCTCATAGCTCAGTTGGTAAAGAACCCGCCTGCAATGCAGGAGACCTCGGTTTGATTCCTGGGTCAGGAAGATCTGCTGGAGAAGGGATAGGCTACCCACTCCAGTATTCTTGGACTTCCCTTGTGGCTCAGCTGGTAAAGAATCCACCTGCAATGTGGGAGACCTGGGTTGGATCCCTGGGTTGGGAAGATCCCATAGAGAAGGGAAAGTCTACCCACTCCAGTATTCTGGCCCGGAGAACTCTGTGGACTGTGTCCATTGGAGTTGCAGAATCAGAAACAACTGAGCAACTTTCCCTTTCACTTTTCATTCAAGCGAAAAGAACTAAGTGGTGAACAGAGGCTGTAACCTCTGGAGTGTCTGACCTTGAAGTGTCAGACAGAGGAAGTCAGGTTCAAATTTCAGGTCCCAGGGGTCACGGCAGGTCAAGTCAAAGCAGCCCTGAAACTAAGTAGGAAAGCCCATAGTTGGAAGCCAATTCAAGCCTGGAGCAGAGCAGGATCCAAGGCAGAAGGTCCCAGGTAATTGCTGTGTGCGAATGTGCCATGCGTAGCTGGTGGGCGAGAGAAGCTTACATGTCCTGGCAGAATGGCTACATACTTTGTGACCAGCGTGAAATAAGAATTCAGGGTCTCCTTGGTGAAAAACTGAGAATTTGAAGACAGCAAGAGCAGGGACCTTTGTTTTTTTTTTCCTCAAGATTTTTTTTTTAATGTGTATCATTTTTAAAATATTTATGGAACTTGTCACAATATTGCTTCTGTTATACGTCTTTGTTTTTTGGCCTTGAGGCATGTTGGATCTTGGCTCCCCAACCAGGGATCAAACCCGCACCCCCTGCATTGGAAGGCAAGATCTTAACCACTGGACCCTGCAGGGCCCTTCCGAGTGTGGGTCCCATGCAACTCTCCAGGTCATTCGCCTGTGAAGCTGATCCTGGGGACGACTTTGGTGGGGAAGGAAGGCAGTGAGCTCCTGGCTGGGTGTGTTACAGTGGAATCTGGTAGGCCCACAGGGGTCATGCCTGTGCTGGGTGAAACAGCCCAGAGAAGGCCGACTGAAGCCATCCTGATGCTTAGAGTCATTCATTCTAGCAGCTAAAAGCTCCCTGGGAGTTGGTAGACCGTGTCACATGGTCCAGACTAGTCCGTCAAAAAGACAAAGCCAAGGTCCCTCAAGGCTCTTGTCTAACAATCCAATCACAGGCTCTCCCCCGTACCGTATTCTGCAGCCCATCCCAGGCAAAGACTACAACTTGGCTGTAAATGAAACAGAAGAGCAAGAACAATAGCCGTGGTACAAATAGTCTTGGGCAGGTAGGGTTCAGCTGACCACATTCATGACTCTCTGGAGGTTTCTAATACGTTCTCGGTACCAGAGATCACAGGCCCTTCATCTCTTTTGAAGGGACCATTCCCTTTATGTCATGCACATGATGCTGGAAGGTAGGGAGAGGAAGGGTGACAGCATGGTGACTGGATTCATGCTCTGGTGTTGTAACACTCTTGCCTGAGAATAGATCATGGGGAAAAGTACATTCAATCGTCAATCAAACTCAAGAATCTAAGCGGACTGCTGTCCCTTCTCCTCCTGGAAGAAAAAAGATGATCTGCAATGTTGAGGTTAGCAGCCTGCAGATATAATAGAGGTCACACTTAGAAGTCAGTCTTTTACCCACATAGGTATACACACACATTCTCCAGGCAAGAATACCAGAGTGGGTTGCCATTCCCTTCTCCAGGGGATTTTTCCGGCCCAAGGATCAAACCTGGGTCTCTCGCATTGCAGGCAGATTCTTTACTGTGAGCCAGCAGTGAAGCCCATATTTATAAATATATACATATAATATATCACAGGCCTCCCACGAGCACTAGTGGTGAAAGAACCTGCCTGCCGATCCAGGAGACATAAGAAATGTGGGTTCAATCCCTGGATCAGGAAGATCCCCTGGAGGAGGGCAAAGCAACCCATTCTGGTATTCTTGTCTGGAGAATCCCATGGACAGAGGAGCCTGGTGGGCTACAGTTTGCAGGGTTGCAGTTGGACACGACTGAAGTGACTTAGCATGTATGCAAAGAGGATGTAACTCCAGTTCTGAGAAAGCTATTACCTATATGGGGAAAACTGATTTCTCCCATGTCTGCCGGTGGCTGGGGTTGCAATTACGTAAGTGCAAGTGTTAAGCTCTCTCCTTCCCACCTAGACTTGCCAAGCCACGTGGTTTGCCAGACACGTTTCTTCTTCATGCAAAGAACCAGGAACTCAGAGGTTAGATGGAAGACTACCAACTGGTTAAAAAGGAAAAGAAAACAAACCACCTCAAAAGATTTTCGAGGCCTAGCTGTCTTGAAGCCCTGCCCTGCCAGAGCTGCAACTTAGTTTTGTGTATACTCCAGGGGTGTTTTGACCCCAGAAGAAGGGTTGGGTGTTCACAGTCTACTTTCTGCATAGGTTTGATGATGCCTGAGGTTTAGAGAAATCAGACACTGGAGCAAGCAGTTGGAGAATGTGAAAGGGATGATTCAGGTGTTTCCTCGGGTTAAATAGGTTACTCCACAGGTAGTAGCATTAATGATTGACGTTGATACAGCACCACTATTTCAGGCCATTTACTATTTCACTTTAACGATTTGTCAAAGATGTCAATGTGTATTGAGAAAGAGTGGGAAAATTGCACACATTTATTTTACTTCTTCACACCAGTTGGACATCATTTGTACTTGGTCCTTGTGATCAGTCTACAGGTGCTACTCTTTACCAAGAAAGAGGGGCTGAAGTCACAGCTATTTTAGGAGAAAATTTGTGTTTTGGATAAGTCTTGAAAAACAAAGCTTACAAAGTCATGGCGTGTGTAACTACATGCTTAAAATGATGGTAGAGTAAGAGAAAAATCAAGATAGAAAAAAACATGAAAATGTATTAAGCTGAACTATTATTTTCCCTGAAAAGCAGTCTAATGTTTTCATTCCTCTCTTCAACTCTAAACCCTATGAAGGCAGGGTGGTTGCCATGTCTGAAGTGCTGACTGTTGCTTGTAAAATGGGACCCCATTCTCTAAGAGTGTGTAACAGAAGAAATGAATAAAAAGCTCAAAGCTTCCCTAGTCCATTGTCAGATGGGTCCATACCATAGTTCAGATACCATACCATACCATAGTTGAGACAGAAAAATGTCATGAGCCAAGTCACATCTACTCAAGGAGAAGGAACCCCACATATATCGTGGTGAGCCTGTCAGACTGACATTATGTCTGACATCACATTGGAATAAAAAAACAACAACTAGATATTATCAAAAGGAAATCCCCTAGATTGGCAAAAGGGTCTGTAGGGGTTGGCGAACTGTGGCCCCCATGTTGAATCCAGCCCCATTGCCTGGTTTTGTGTCTTGTGGGAGCTAATAATGGTTTTCATTATTTTCCGATGGTTGAGCAAAAAAGTCAACAGGAGAACACTGTTTTGGGACACATGATCGTGACAGGAAATAGCTTTTCAGTGCCCCTAAGTACACCTTGACTGGAGCACACCTCCTCCCCATTCCTTTAGGTATTGTCTATGGCGCTTCAGAGCCGTAACGGCAGATTTCAGTAACAGCAACGGACACCGTATGGCCTGTAAAGCCAAAAATATTTCCTACGTGACTCCTTATTTAAGCAGTTTGCTGGCGCCTGCTCTGGAGGGTGGACACTACTGCTGGAAGAAAGCGGGCTCTCCCACGGCGAGACCCACCTCAGTGTCCAGGCTAGGGGCCCCCTTCTTGCAAAAGCCTGCCTACAGAGAAATGTTCATCAAAGAGAGAAAACCCAGTTCGGTGCCCTAGCAGGGCCCGCTCCATGGCACTGCTGCGGTAACCCCCCCCCCCCCTTGCTCCAACATACCCTCACCCACACTGTTGTTTTAGATTTTTTGTTTGAAGTATAGTTGATTTACAGTGTTGTGCCAATCTCCACTGTACAACAAAGTGACTTAGTTATACACATATATACATTCTTTTTCATATTATTTTCCGTTATGATTTGTCACAGGATATCAAACATAGTTCCCTGTGTTATTCAGTAGGACTTGGCTGTTTATTCTTTATAGAATAGTTTGCATTTGCTAATCCTCCCCCCATTCCCTTTGGTAACCACAAATCTGTTCTCTATGTTTGTGAGTCTATTTTCATAGATATGTTCATTTGTGCCATATTTTAGGTTGTAGATATAAGTGATATCACTCATACATCTTTCTCTGACTTACTTCACTTAGCACCATAATCTCTAGTTGCATCCATTTTGCTATACTCATTTCTTTTTTGGAGGGCCAAATTATGAGGCTGGTGGGATCTTAGGTCCCTGACTAAACCCTGGGTCACAGCAGTGGAAGCACCCAGTCCCAACCCCTGGACTACCGGGAATTCCCGCACCCTCAGCTACATTATCTGCTTCCTGCTTTCTCCCCTTTCAAAGCTTTCCTACATGCGCGATAGTCCATGTCCCAAGTATACCAGCCTTAGCGAGAGGAGGGGTGGAAGCGCAGCTGAGGACCTAGTCGGTGCCCCATATTTAAATATTAGCTCTTTGAGTCATCCCCACAACTCTCCCAGAAAGTAGGCTTTGTTAGCTCCATTTTGTAAATAATATTAGCTACTTCTCCCTCCCTTTCTTCCTGAGTGATTGCCATGGACCCTAGCATTATTCTATGAGCTGTACATAAATCGTTTCATCCTCAGAACAAGTCTACAGATAAGTACAGTTATACTCATTTTGGGAGAAGGAATTGGCAACCCACTCCAGTGTTCTTGCCTGGAGAATCCTATAGACAGAGGAGCCTGGTGGGCTGCTGTCCATGGGTCGCACAGAGTCAGACACAACTGAAGCGACTTGGCACGCACGCATGCATACTCATTTTGCAATGGAGGTCACTGAGGTCAAGGTAGATTAAGTAATTTGTCCAAAGTCACTCAGAAAGGAAACACGGGACCAGAATTTGGACCCAGGTGTCTTGGCATGGAGCCAGGACATGAATCACTCAGCTAGTAGGCCAGCTCCCACTGCAAAAGTGCCAAGAGGTTCTTGATTTTGCCAAGGAAGCCCAGATGGTAACCACAGAGTGGTTGGCATTTCAAACCAACATATCTTATTTCAAATCCCACCTTCTTTCCACCACTCCTTAACCTATCTTATCTCAGGATAATAGCCTTTATTAGTCAAGGGATCACTACCTATCACAATTCTAAATCTTCTCTTCTGAGGCCAACAAGGGGGCCAGCTGTTATGGTCCCCTTCTTTAAGCAGAACTTGATTGGCAACAAAGTGAAAACCTGTCCTTTTTCTGAGCAGACTGAACCCCCTGATCTGAGTTTGAATAATGCTTTTTCAACCAGACATGTTCAGAAATGATACTGATTTGTTGAAGGAGAGAAAGGAGATTATCAACTCTGTTATTGCTGTACATAGAGCAATGACTAAGAGGATCAGCTTTCTCTGATACATGAAGTTTATCCAGAGATGAGAACTTCTTTGGCTCTAAACAGGCTAAGAAGGCTGGGGGAATGATTGAAGGGAACTGTCCATGTGTCCATATGTGACCTGGGTAGCAAACACAAGTGCTTTTTCTAAAAAAAAAAAAAGAAAAAAAAGAGGCATTCACGGGGAGCAGGTCAAGGGAGTCAGCAGCAGACTCCATCTGAAGTTTGTCAAGACACCAGTTCTGCACTCTGGGTTCGGGGAACTCATATCTGCCTAAAATCGATTGCAACTTGTCAAGAGCTCCTTGGAAGAACCAGAAGCCTTGGAATGATACAGAAGGCCAGATGCAAAATGCCCATGAACAGAAGGAGCCCCTGTTTCTTGTTTCTGGAAGCATCTGGGGATCTGACTCAGCAGGTAAAGGACAGACTGGATCCCCGAGTGTCTCCTCCTTCACCCACTCCTCCTCCTCCCCTCCCACCCTGCTCCCGCCTGGAGTCTGCAGCGGAGACTGCAGACGCCCCAGGGCCTTGCTTGGGACAGTGAGGCAGAGGATGAATCATCAAAGGTGTTTTTCAGGTGTGTAAATGCGACCTGGATGTAAATAGGAATATAGGACCAAGCTGGCAAGAACGTTTGAGTGAATAACATCAAGGGGGACCATGTAGTTTGCATTTCTAAAGTGGAAAAGAAAAAAAGATCAGAAGCCTATTGGCAGTGAGATCTTATTGTCTGTATAAGAACAGGTATTCGTTTTAGTTGGCTACAAGGGCTTCCCAGGTGGCACTAGTGGTAAAAAAGAAAAAAAAAAATAACCTGCCTGCCAATGCAGAAGACATAAGACACCTGAGTTCCATCCCTGGGTTGGGAAGATCTCTGGAGTAGGAAATGGCAACCCACTCCAGTATTCTTGCCTGGAGAATCCCATGGACGGAGGAACCTGTGGGGTCACAAAGAGTTGGACACAACTGAAGTGACTTAGCATGTGCTATTTATACAAAAAGATGTGACAGCTACTTTTTGTTTTAAACTTCCATCATATTCCTTCCCTCCTTGTTTTGATTTTGCCGACACTTACTGGACAGCTAATTTGAACCAAGTCCTGTGCCGGCTTCTAGGAGAACAGGATGAGTTGAGCCCAGTCCCTGACCACAAGGAGTTCAAATCCAGCATCTCCTACAGACCTCTGAGGGGTAGACCCTGAGTGTCATACTCACTGACTTGCACTTTTGATGGGAGAGCACAGCAGGCTGGGACTCACAGCTGCCACCCCACGAGTCCAGGGGCACACCTCTGCCCCTCTGTTCCCCACCATCCACCCAGCGGGTGGAGTGGCTTAGATGAGTCTGTAATCTCAGCCACAAAGAGCAGCCCCACCCTTTGTCCTAGTGAAACTCCGGGTTGTCCTGTAATGATCGCCACTCTGATAAGGACAGATTTCAAAATGATGCTCATGATTGATTCCAGCATCAGGCATGAACACTGACTGACCTACTGACCTGGGCTCAGTGTTGAGTGCAGGGGCCATAAAGTGGAGGTGAGAACTCAGCCACCACCTAGAACAAGACACGCACGCACGCACTCACTCACACCCACACACCCTCTCCCCATTCTTTTGACTCAAGCATTTATGTGACTTCATCCCCAATTTCTAGAAGACAAAGAGGAAGTGGTCTCAAGCACAGTGCTTTGAAAAATAAACATGAGCAATTTAACAGCTTTGCAGAGAGATCAATGGGGCAGTGCTGGTTTTCCTCTGGTTCTTGTACAGGAACACACCCAGGGGGAGTTTGAACCAGAGTGATCACCCGTCCCTGGGAGTTGATCAGGAAGGGTCAGGTTTGCTGTGTTTAGAAAGTGAAGGGTGCACGCCTCACTTGGCAGAAGTTACTGGAACCCACCCCTTCATATATCAGCTGTGTTCCAAGCATGCAGAGATGTTATGAAACTGAGCTAGTTCAGCAATCTTTTTCAGGTAACAAAAAAGAAAAGGATGCTAATACCTAAGAATTTCCCAGAATGCCTGGTGGTCCAGGCCTCATGATAAGGGCTTTCCTCATCACACTGGCTTATAGAAGTCTCACCACCACCTTCTGAAGTGATCACCTGCTACCATGTCCATTTCACAGATGGGAAAACCAAGCCTTAGTGTGATTATCCCTTTGCCTAAATGCCATGTATCCCTGCCTCATGCTTACCCACCTCCTGCAAGCAGGATTGCTCCTGATGTTCCCCTGCATGGCAGAGGAACAAGCACAAAGACTGCCCAGAGGACCGTGGTCCAGCCCAGGGGGCCCTGACCCTGCCTGGTGGGCCCTAGCCCCACCCAGAGAGTCTTGGATCTGGGATGTGAGGACGAGGGCAAAGTGCATTCATTTCTTTGTACTTGACAATAAAATCTCCCTCCCCAGTTCTTTTTGGACCTCAGGTACATTTGGTTGAGATAACCCTATACCTCAATTCCTGACACCCTGTCATCCATCCAGGCAAAGGTTATCTCTTGTTTTATTTCATATTTTCCCCTTTTATTCCCCTTCCAAACATCGATTCTTATCCCCATTAGGTTTGCACACTAACATATTTATGCACACGTCCTTTGGGAATAGGAGTACACTTAGATGTGGGGCTTCCCAGGTGGCACAACGGTAAGGAATCTGCCAACACAGGAGATTTAAGAGACGTGGATTCAGTCCCTGGGTTGGGAAGATCCCTTGGAGGAAGAAATGGTAACCCACTCCAGTATTCTTGCCTGGAAAATTCCATAGACAGAGGAGCCATGGCAGGCTACAGCCCATGAGGTCGCAAAGAGTCAGACACGACTGAGTGACTGAGCACACACATGCCTAAACGTACACTCATATATACACGCATACACATGAACACATACATATATATGACATTCTTCTCTAAACGTGTTTTTAAATTCTGTAAGTGGTATTGTGCCATCAATTTTATTCTATGCCTTCTTTCAGTGGACTATGTTTTTAAGTTCTGTTCACACTACTGTTTGTAAACCTAGCTTATTATCTCTACAGTGCAAAGTATTCCGTCCCTGCCCCTCTCACAGTACCTCTGGTGTGAGCTCATGTGTGTGCATTGTGGGCATGTGGGTAATGCTTGTTTACTGTGTGATAGCACACGCTGAAGTGTATGTTCCATGAGAGCAGGAAATGTGTTTTAACCACAACAGTATCCTCAGCAATTAGAACAGTACCAGGCTAATAGTGTCAACATTTTGTGAACTTGCTTCAGTCGTGTCCAACTCTTTTCAATGCTATGGATTGCAGCACACCAGGCTCCTCTGTTCATGGTATTCTCCAGGCAATCATACTGGAAATGGGTTGCCATTTCCTTCTCCAGGGGATCTTCCCAACCCAGGTATTGAACCCATGTCTCTTAAGTCTCCTAACATTGGCAGGTAGGTTCTTTACCACTGGTACCATCTGAACAAAATGTTCTTAATAAATGTTTTTTGAATGAATAAATGAGTACAAATACATCATGGTTTACTTATTTCTTCCTCTGACAAGGAACCCTGAGATGGCCTTGTATTCCCTGCTACCATAAACACTATACAGAATAGACTTGCTGGGCTAGAAGGTGTATTCATATTAAACTCAGCCCTCCATGCCCTCTCATCCTTTCCCGCTTCCTCCTTCCTTCTCTTCTCTCTCTCCTCCTTCCTCTCTCATCCTCCCTCTCTCTCTCTGTTTCTTCTTCCATACTTTTTTTACATATATACCATCCAGGGTATATGTAATATACCCTACAGGCAGAGGAAAAGAAGGATATTTATGTTCTTGGAGGCCTCACTGCAATTAATCATGAATGAAATCTCTCCGAAAGGTATCTCTGCTGAGGCTCTTATTCCTGAGCAGATATTCAGAACTTCTGATCATCTATTTTTAATGTATTTCTATTTGACCACTATTTATGGAGTCCCTAGTCTAAGCCAACCTCTGTGATAGGCAAGGAAGGGGGGAGGGGGTTTCAGGAGCAGACCTAGTCCTCAAAGGGGAGAGGGCACACAAGGAGGAACATACAACTTGGTGGGGGGCACGCAGGTCCAGGCGAGGAGGTGTGGCCTTCCGGTCTGTTCTAGAAACCACTAGGTGCAAGTTTGAGAGGAACAGGATATTTACAGCTTCGTAGTACCTCCCCACAGATTAAAACTAGCATCATGTGCCTCTTGGTGTGATACAGTAAGAAGATATTGCTATGTAGCATCTCTGCCAAAAGTTCTTCACCTCAACCTAATCACGGAGAATAAATGAGACAAATCCGAATGAGGGGCTCTCTACAAACTCTTCAGAAAATGACAGGAGAGATCGAACCAGGCTAAGGGGTTGTCCCCCATAAATGGAGATTAAGGTGACTCGGTCACAGTACGCATTGTTCAATTCTGGAACGGGAAGAGCAATGTCTCTAAAGGACATTCATTACTGGATCAGTTGGTGAAATTTGAATATGGCATGTATATTAGATCCTATATTGTGTTAATGACAAAATTCCTAACCATGACAATTGTATTGTGGTTATATAAGAGGATGTCCTTGTTCTCAGAGGCAAAAGGCAAAATAATGCAATTTAACTCTTGGATAGTTTAGGAGAGATAACAATAATGATAGCATGTATGTGTACAGAGAAACAAAATGATAAAACAATTGTGGCAAAGTATTAAAAATCAATGTAACTGTGCTATTTAGAACAAAGATGGATAAAGCTGGAGGGTATTATGATTAAGTCAGACAGAGAAAGACAAATACTCTATGTTACCACTTATATGAAGAACCTAAAAAACAAAATGAATGGATATAACAAAAACAGATTTATAGATGTAGAAAACAAATTAGTGGTTACCAGTGGGGAGAGGGAGAGGGAGGGGCAACATAGAGGTAGGGGATTAAGAGATATAAACTACTATGTATAAAATAGATAAACAACAAGGGTATATTGCACAGTACAGGGAAATATAGCCATTATTTTGTAATCACTGGAAAAAAAAAAAGGAAAAATACACCAACATATTAAGGGCAAAATGGCTTATGTTTTTGTCTTTTGTTCTTCCTATCAGTGTCAGAAAAGAATGAGAATAAAGAATAAAAAAGTTTATAATAGAAAAAGAAACATATCATCATGTAGAACATTCTGGGATCTGGGGCCCAAAATGCGGTTGCTCTTAAACTCCATTTACTGTATCAGTGGCTGAGAGTAATGAAACAGAAATGAATGACTATAGAAGTGAGAGCATGTTTGGGACAGGAAAGTCGTTAGGTGCAAAACCCGCACAGAGCAGGAAATGCACATTCCATAGGAAGATGAGAAACCACAACAGAACATTCTGGAGTTCTAATCTCCTTTCACTTGTAGGCCCTTTCCTGTATTTCATGGTAAATATCACATCCAGAACTATCACCGACATGGAATCCCAAACAGGTTCTTAAAAAGCAAGATAGACGATTCATTCACGTTTGGGTCCTGTTTATACTGACAAAATCCTCTGGGTGAGAGGGCTTGACTCTGTCTGTCCTTTTCTGTCTCCACACACACACACAATCACAGCATCACACCATCCAGGCTTCTCTTGGTCTGAATCCCCACAGGCATATATATAACAGCACAACGCTCTGTCTGACATGCTAACAATCCACTCCTCTGAGAAGCTCTCCTCTTGGGAATGACCACAGTTCCCTCAAGTCCCTCAAGTCCCAAGGCGAGAACAGGAACTCTGCTGTTTCAAGGCAGATAGGCTCAAAAGGCTATCTTTGACCACAGTTGTTCCTTGTGGGATAGGAAAAGCTGAAGTCGCAGGTTATTTATAGAGAAAGAATATTAGCAACCTAAAAGGGAATTAGCAATCTGGAGGTCAAAGTTTGGTGAAAATGATGATGGATAGGTTGTGGTTGGGAAAATTAGATGGAGATGTCCACAGAGAGAAGAAAGAGTTGGAAAACCTGAAGACAGTATCTTGTAGCCCATCAGCAAAAGCCAGTCTGAAAATGACAAGGAATGGGTCAAGAAAATGAACTCAGGGATCTGGGCATTTTGGAGGCAACCGGCTTAGCTAACTGGAACTGGTTCCTGTTTCCCACGGGAGCCTGGCTAAACTGAAGGCAGTGAATTTCCCACCAAGCCTGCTGGGGGTGTGATGTGCAAGCTGGGTGGGCCTGGCTGGAGGGAGCCAAGGGGCTCAGATACCCTGCAGATACAGCGAAACTTTAGAAGGTAGGCTTCAGGTAATGAAATCTTTGAATCATGTGAATGCAGGTTTAAATTTCTCCCTCTTTTTCTTTAACCTAAGTATAGTTCCTGGTGGTTCAGATGATAAAGAATCTGCCTGTAATGCAGGAGACCCGGGTTCAGTCCCTGGGTCAGGAAGATCCCCTGGAGAATGGCATGGCAACCCACTACAGTATCCTTGCCTGGAGAATCCCACAGACAGAAGAGCCTGGCGGGCTACAGTCCATGAGGTCACAAAGAGTCAGACACGACTGAGTGACTCACACACACACAGTCGATTTACAATGTTGTGTTAATTGCTGTACAGCCAAGTGACTCAGTTACACACATACATACATTCTTTTTTATATTCTTTTCCATTATGGTTTATCCCAAGAAATCGAATATAGTTCCCTGTGCTATATAGTAGGACCTTATTGTTTATTCACTTTATATGTAATTATTTGCGTCTATTAACCCCAAACTCCCAATCCATGATTTAAATGCAGGTTTAAAGTATTTTTAGGGACTTCCTTGGTGGCCCCGTGGTTAAGACTTCACCTTCCAAAACAGGGGTTACAGATTTGATCCCTGATCAGCGAGCTAAGATCCCATATGCCTCACATCCCAAAACCTAAAACATAAAGCAGAAGTAATATCGTAACAAATTCAGTAAAGATTTTAAAAACGGTCCACATAAAAAAAAAAGTTATTTTTAGGTGGCTGCCAGTAAAATGTGAAATGTCCTCTGGGACTTGATGTCACACTCTTTAGTTTCAATATCACATTATATCCTTAGCTGCCCTCTGTCTCCACATTGCCCATGAACCTCAACCTAGGACAAGGTCTTAAGGTCATTAAGGTAGACAGTCAAAATTCATGTAAACATCTCCACTGGAGTGAGTAACCATGGGCCCAGCTTCCTCCCAAAGGTGCGTTTATATATTTATGTCAAACGAACAATCACAACCCTTGTGTGTTATCAGCCTGCCTGTGATGAAAGAGAATATTTTGTTGAGGGGGTTGAGTGCCCTGGAAGGAAGTTGCTCAATCTAAGTGGAAACCAAACCCTCACTTTGGTTTCCTTGGGAAATTTTGCAGCAACTGCTTCTCTATAATTAGTGAGCATGGGCCTGACCAAAGTTGTCACCTAGACCCCACCTAGCATGCGTAGACGTGAGTGGTGCCCAGGCCCAGGCCATCACAGTGGTCCTCTTTGCCATCCTGGAGCCATGGGTGGTCTGAGTCTTGGAAGGAACCACCCAGTCTGGGGGGCTTTCGAATTTTTATTCTAAGTTGGGGTTTTGGGGGATGGATTGGCAGTCAGGGATTAGCAGATACAAACTGTTATTTATAAAGAGTGGATAGACAAGTTACTACTGTAAAGCACATGGAATTATATTCAATATCCTGTGATAAATCAAAATGGAGAAGAATATGAAAAAATAAATGTATATGTATAACAATCTGTACAGCAGAAATTAACACAACACTATAAATCAACTAAACTTCAATTTAAAAAAGAAACAAAAAAAAAGAAAATCAAAATTTTGTGTAAGTCTACTGTGGATGGAAGGGAAGTGGGGGGAGGAGAAAGATGAGGCTTTGGCTCACAGTGGTATCACTTCCCTCTGTTGCACGTAAGCGGGTCCAGATTTTAAAGGGGTTCCTATGTTGATAAGAGGTAGTTAACAACCATGGAGCAGTTTTTGCCATTTCACTGATGAGGAAAGTCCGGAGAGGTTAAGCGACTGGCCCCAAGTTGTGAGTTATAGGAAGTGGCCAAAGCTGTGACGTCACATCCAGGGCCCCTTCACCAGCCAGTAACACTGAAGACAGAGGCTGTGGAAAAGCCTGGGGTGGGCAGATTGGCAGGGGATCAATTGATCGGTACCTGCAGAGCCCTACCATGCAGGCAGCAGGCAACGCTAGTGGTAAAGAACCGGCCTGCCAATGCAGAAGACTTAAAGAGACGTGGGTTCGATCCCTGGGTTGGGAAGATACTGGAGAAGAGCACGGCGACCCACTCCAGCATTCCTGCCTAGAGCATCCCATGGGCAGAGGAGGTGGGCGGGCTACAGCCCACAGGGTCACGGAGAGTCAGACACGACTGAAGCGACTTAGCATGCACACAAGTGCAGGCAGCCTCTGAGAGGTACAGAAGAGGGTTTAAGTCTTATAATCTTTCCCACAAAGAGCTTGCCCTATACTTGCAGAGACCTGACCAGTGCTCAAAACATGTAAATAACAGTGCAAATCCGGGATGGTGGAGCGCAGAAATCAACACGGTGGGAATATGAAGAGGGAGAGGGCTCTCTGAGGGAGCTCAGTGGGGAGGCTTCCTGGAGGAGGTAAGCCTGACACAGCCCTGGGGGCCCTCAGAGGACAGTGTCAGCTGCAGAAACAGAAGGGTCCTGAGGACATAAAGGAGTCTCCTGGCATGGGGTTTGTTCACACCAGGAAATACTGAGAGAAGGCAAACAGGTGGGTTCCAGGGGTTTGATGAGCACCCCAAACTCAATGTCAACAGACAGAGGGAAGATGAAAGGAGATGCTGCTCAGCGCTGCCTGCACCCATAAGCTTCTGCATCCTCCCCCTCCCACCCACTGATCTGAGAGTTGCGGTGAGGCAGCATCCCATCGACACCCACTACTGGGTCCTTAGATCAGACTTTTATCACCCGACCTCCTTCTGGTCCTCTCTCTGCTCCTCTGGCCCCTGATCTGCTTTTCCTACCCTTCTAATGGCTACCAGAATTCTCTTGCTCAAAAAACAGTACCACCATGTCCTCACACTGCTTTAAGACACAAGGACCCTGTTGTCTGTAGGTAAGTCCACACTCCTAATGCAGGGCAGACCAGGCCCTCCAAAATCTGTCCACATCTACTTTATAGCCCCTTCCCTCTTCCTATAAACCACGAGCATTCCCTCTAAGGCTCTCTGAATCCTCCATGCCTTTCTGGCAGAGTACATGCTTTTGCAGCCAGTCTTTGACTGTCTTCTAACTTCTCTTTGAAACTCACCTCAAACGCATCACCTTCTCCAGGAAGCCTTCCTTCTTTGGTGCTCAGTTTCCTGGCCCTGAGCTTCAACAGCACATCATTGCGCCTGTTCTGTCTCCATTTGTTTTGTTGTTGTTTTCTCTGGGGGGGGCATGCCATGCAGCATGCAGGATCTAGGTTCCCTGACCAGGGAACAAACCTGTGCCCTCTGCAGTGGAAGTCTGTAGTCTTAACCACTGGACCACCAAGGAAGTCCTTGTCCCCATTTATTCAAATATCTACCTCTAGGAGCCAGAGCTGGGAACCCACGGCTGATTCTCATTCTGTTCTGCTCAGGGCCTGATGTGGATCACAATTCATAGAAAGTAGCTTAATAAATGATGAATGAACAAGTGGTAGAGTATGAGAAAGGAATAAAAACTGAAGCTAGATTTTCAGGCTATTTGGAGTAAATGATTAGAAGACCATTTGGACAGAGGTGTCCCCACAAATTGTTCAGGTTTGCCTTGCTGGGGTCACCCCCTGTGTTACTGACATCCCCATTCTCTCATGCTGGGATTAGTCTTCCAGGAGGGGCACCCCTAGACCAAAGCTTACTTCAAGGATTATTTTGATGTAATTCAGAAAGAAAAAATGAATTTAGCCATAATCCCGCAATACAATCAATTACTGTTACTTTTTAATTTCCCTCCAGTCTTTTCCCTTATGTCTTGTGATAGTTCTATGTGTCATCATGACAGGGCCAAGGGATGAACCGGCAAAATATTCTGTTGTCTGTGTCTTTGAGGGTGATTCGAAGGAGATTAGCATTTAAGTCAGTAGACTGGGGTAAAGACCTGGTCTTCCCTGGTGGTCCTGGGGTTAGGAATGTGCCTTCCAACGCAGGGAACTTGGTTTCCGTCCCTGGTTAGTTAACTAAGACCCCACACGCTGTGGGGCAACTAAGCCCACACACAGCTAGGCCTGCATGCCGCGATAAGACCTGACACAGCCAAATGAATAATTATTTTAAAAAAAACATCTTTCTCACTCTCTTGGGAGGGTATCATCTAATCCACTGAGGGCCTTGATAGAACAAGAAGGCAGAGGAAGAGTGAATTCTTTCTTTCTTCTTGAGCTGGAACACCACCTTCTACCTTTGGACATCAAGCTTTCAGACTTGGACTCAGATGTACGTCTGGTTCCCAGGCCTTCAGATCTGGACGGAACCACACCACCAGCCTTCCCAGGCCTCCAGCTTACAGATGGCAGACCGTGGGACTTTTCAACATCTATAAACACGGGAGCCCATCCCTCGTAATAAATCTCTTCCTCGAATCAATACATTGTACACGTTACACTTACTGACATGTCATATGTCAGCTATATCTCAATAAAGCTGGGGGAGGGATCTCTTTCCACATATCTATACATATCCTATTGATTCTGTTTCTCAGGAGACCTCTACTAATATCTACCATTGCAATTCTGGCTTTTTAAATATAATATGTAAGTGGGAAATCAAAATTCTTGATAAGACGTCTTTTATTAGCTTCCCAGTGTTCTACACACAGTGGGTGCTTAAGAAGTCATTTGAGGCAGACTGGCGTGTAACCTGACTAGAAGCTTTCCTCAAAGGCACTGTCACCCCGGCCATGATTCCTGCAGAAGGAAGCCTGTGATCATATCTCTCCGCCACTTCCGGTCCTCGCTTTTCTACCCCAAAGCCACTTTTTCCCTTTAAATCTTTCCCCTCTCCAACTTGTGGGATCTCAGTTCCCCAACCAAGGATCCAACCCAGGCCTTGGCAGTGAAAGTACAGAGTTCTAACCAGTAGACAGCTAGGGAATGCCTTCCCTTTAAATCTTATTTTTATTCCTTTTTATTCATTCGGTCAACAAACACAAGTGCTAATCGCAGAGCGGGCCCCAGACTGGGCCTTGCGCTCACTTCCCTGGGGCGCGGGCTGCCTGCGGCCTGCACATTGCCCCCACCAGCACTCCTGCAGCGCCACTGCTCCCAGGAGACCCTGTAGCGCTCAAGACTTTTCCAGTTCCAACCAGGAGTCCATGTGCCCCTAGGGCCCTTCATTTGTGTGAGCTGCACTCAGAAGCAGAATATCTGTCCGGCTGCACTAAGCAAGCCCACGGTTGAGATTGCGTCAGTGAGCCCTTGTTCCGTTCCTATAAAGGTTAGGCTGTTGGGTAATAATCCATTCCAAATGGAAAACACGCCTTTTGTAAAGCCTGAAATAAATTCTTGCCACATCCCCCTGAGCCCACAAACAGTCCCTTCCACTCTGAAACAAAGAGGCTTAACTAACTATGGAGAGCCCAAAATGTCGTTTCTAGCTTAAAGAGAATGGGGACTCTGACCTCAGGGAGATGAGGAGTGAGCTACTTGAGGGGAGCTCCAGGGAGTGGGGTCAAGGCAGTGGGGCCCTCCTGGGCAGGAAGCCGCTTTCCCAAGCTTCTGCTTCAGGAAATGTCCAGGAGGGTGGGCTCAGAAAGGTCACGTTGCCAAAGGATGGGGCTCAGAAGGGATTGCTTGGATGGAGGCAAAATTCTACACCAGCCTGCAAGGAATTCATCTCCCACCCTGAGACCTACATAACCATAGGCCCCCGGGACTGGGGCCAGGAAGGGGTGGTGCCTTAGCCTCCCCATAGACTCACGAATTCAGGCTGAGGCAGGAAAGAAAGTTGAATTCTCACATACCAGCACTCTGATGGGGCAGGTGGCTGAGCAGTATATCCTTCAGAACTGTGGACTTTCCATATGCTTGTGCATTTGTGTGATTGTGCACTCGCATGCACACCCACACACACATGGTCATTAGGGAGCTGAGTCTCCCTAATACCCACATGTTGAAGTCCCCTAATACCCACATGTTGAAGTCTTCACCCCCAGAACCTCAGAACATGACTGTATTTGGAGACGGGGCCTTTAAAGAGATGGTAAACCTAAAATAAGATCATTAGGCTGAGTCTTAATCCAATATGACTGGTGTCATTATGAGAAGAGGTGATCAGGACACAGAGAGACACAGAGGCCAGCCATGTGGACACAGGGAGAAGACGGCTGTCTACGGGCCAAGGAGAGACACCTCAGGAGCAGCCAAGCCTGCAGACACCTTGATCTCAAACCTCCAGCCTCCAGATCTGTGAGGCAATAAATGCCATCTGTTTAAGGTGCTCAAACTATGGTACTTTGTTATGGCAGCCTGAGCAGACAAATAGTCTTCCCACAAACTCACACGCACATACACCCAGACACACTCTCTCATACAAAAATCACTCACCCACAAGAGGCTCACACAGACTCTCACACTCAAACCCTTACCCTGCCACACACACACACACACTTACCTCCTATCCCCATAATCTACATAACACTTGCTCCATTCACACACTTTCTTACACACTCACACATACTTCCTGAGGCCAGAGACTCTGGCTGTGGTTTTGACTGTGGCTCAGGCCCATGAGGCCAGTTCCCTTCCTTGAATGGTGGGCTTTGCTCACTCTCAAGCTCACACCTCTCACTAGAACCTCAAATCCACCCTGGGCCCTTTGCCTGCACTCTTGATTCCTGCATCCTGACCCTGGCAACATGCTCTCTGTCCTGACCTTGGCCTAGACCAGGAGCTGGGAGGCCTAGACACTGCTGACCGTGGCAAGGAGCAAACACTCAGAACCTCAAGATTCCCATCTCCAAAATCAGGACTTACGCTAGCACAGCAGCTCTCAAAGTATGGCCCCCAGACGGCAGCATCAGACCACCTGGAACTTGTTATAGAACAGATACTCAGGCCCCACCCAGACCTACTCAGCAGAACCTCAGGGCGGGAAGAGGAGAGGAGCCCAGACATCAGTTTTTAACATGTTCTTTGGGCAGTCCTGGTACAGGCTAAGGTTTGAGAACCGCTGAACTGGAAGATCTCTAAAATTCCTGCTAGGGAAGATAAACCTCCCAGACGTGTGGTCATTGTGGTGGGTATTATTTATGAACTAAAGTCAATGTGCCTGGTTCTTTGCAAACACTGTTTCTGTAACAACCCTCTAAAGTAGGTGTCATTAAATGTATTTTCCATAGGAATGAAATGAGGCCCAAAGAGGTTAAGTGACGCAGGAAAGGACACACAGCTGGAGATAAGCAGGAGAAGGATTGCTCCCTGGCCCCCTCATTGCGTGGTTCCCCACCTGGGCTACCACACTGATGCGGGCCTGGCCCCTGTCAGCGTTCCGCGGAGGCCACTCACTCTCTGGTGGTCCTGCCACCTGCTCTTCCCACCTTAACAACCTGCCAGCCTCCCTCCCTGCCCTCCCTGTTACAGTCTCTTCCAGCTCGGCCCCTCCTCCCACCCTCAGTCCAGCGCCATGTCCGGCCTTCCTCCGGCTTCCATGGTAATGGACAGTGAGTCATCACAACCGGCCCACGGGTTGCCACCACTGTTGGAGCCAACTTGGCTCCCAAAGGAAAGCGACCAGGCCTAAGTTCAAGCCTGTGATGGCCTGAAGAAACACTGCCTCTCCCCTCACAACTTCCTCTAACAGAAAAGCCTCCTGCAGGTGATGTTGAGACTTGATCCTCATGAGATGCAAAGTCCTGTGGGAGAGCAAGGCTTCCCTAGCGTTTCCATAGCTGAGGCCTGGGGCATGTGGGCACCGAGCAGAAGGAGGGCTCACCACGGGACTGGTGTGAGCAGAGAGGCCAGGTCTCCCGAGGCTGCCCCGCCTGGTCCCCTGGCACCATCCCCCTGGTCTCCTTTGCAGTACACCGCCGAGCCAGGCCCCACTAGGACAATAGGAGTTCTGTCTGTCTGCTCTATCCTTAGTTTTTACATACAGGAAGTGCCAAATTTATTGACTGAATGCATGAAGTCTTGTTCCAGCTACTAGATTCTTCATCAGGGGCAGCTTTGTGTACATGTACATATACACACACACGCTCATGCTCTGGGGCTGGTGGAGGAGCCAAAGGGAGGAGAGAAGAGAGACAGGACAGGCACTTCCCTGCTGGCCCAGCGGCTGAGACGCCACACTCCCAGTGCAGGCATTCCCCAGTCAGGGACCTGGATCCCGCGTGCTGCAAGGAAAGGCCCTGTGACCACAGCTAAGGGGGAGTTCCCAGGTGGTGCAGTGGTAAAGAATCCGCCTGCAACGCAGGAAACATAAGAGACGCAGTTTCAATCCCTGGGTCAGGAAGATCCCCTGGAGAAGGAAATGGCAACCCACTCCAGTGTTCTTGCTTGGAAAACTCCATGGACAGAGGAGCCTTGCAGGCTACAGTCCATGGGGCTGCAAACAGTCAGACACGACTGAGCATAGCACCGCCATCACAACGAAAACCTGGTGCAGCCAAATAAATACTGGTTTTTTTAAAGGCAGGACATGACAGCTGGGCAGGAGGCTGGTAACGTGACAGGAGAACACCACAGAGAGATAGAGAGTGTGAGAATGGATCGTTGCAGAGTGCAGGCCTATGGAGACAAATCCGAGCTGAGGCTAAAGGAAAAGAAACGCGGATTAGAAATCAGCCCTGAGCCCTGATCATGCATGAGGTCTGCTTATAAAAATGATCATTTGTGCTGAGTACAGAAAGGTCACTGACGCGACCACATAAACCTGGCTGAGAGTCTGGCCTCAGACCCAACCGGCCAATTTCCTTGTGGGCGGGGCTAATTGGGCAGGATCTGGAGGCTCACCAAGGCGGGTTTTGTGGGCTGAACTTTCACCCTAAGTGACACAAGGTTTGGTTTCACTTACTATTTGTGGACGAGTCCTTCCTTCGCTGCTTTTTCATTCTTTTCGTTCAGGGAAAGGTTCTGCATAATGTTACATCTGGGTTTCTTCCCCAGGATGTCCTTGTCACGTGACCAGACTGGGCCCCCCCCCCCATGCCTTCTGTGTCCACATTAAGATCTGGTACCCCCAATTCCTCCTCTTCCCCTGGGCTTGGCCCCACTGACTCAATGGATTCTCTGGGAATCCTGGATAATTCCATGAGCCAAGGCCATCAGCTGCATGGACTTGGCTGGTCTGTTTCCATCTATTCCTCTGGGGTGGTCCAGAATTTGGGATAGGTGGGCCCCTGCTGCCCTCTAGGATCTGGAAACAGCGCCTCCCAGATAGATGAGCACTCCAAAGTCAGGAAGCTCCTTGCAATGATAACGTCGCGTGTGAGATCGACGGGTGGACACAGGCCAGCACACCACCGGGGGGCACACAGGCTCCCCAGGGCCCGTCAGGAGGCAGCTGAGGCCCAGAAAGGCAGAGGGGTACAGCCAGCCAAGTGGGAAACCAGAGCTCCAGGCTGCCACTTCTGTTTCCAGATCTGAGTTCCTCTGACCTTTCTGGAAAACCCCGGTTATAACTGATGGGCGTGGCTCCTGGACAAGCTGCCGCACTGGGATTCAGTCCCAGAGAAGAGATGTGGTCCCAGCGATGGGTTTACTCGGTTCTGGAGGGAGCTCTGTAGCCTGCATGACCCAGCCTCGAGAGCAGTCTCCTCTCCTGTGTTGCGCTCGGGGCTTAGGGGTGATTGACGCCAGCTGAGGGGCTCACGGAGGCTCCACGCGAACAAGCAGTGGCTAACATCACAGGTGTTGAGTTTCTCCCGCTCAGCAGCCAGGCAGATGTAAAACAAACAATCCATCTTACTGTGACAATGCAACTACAGTGAAAGGGGTCAAGGGGTATAGACTGCCAGTTAGAAGATGAGTAAGTCCTGGAAATGTAACATACAGCGCAGTGACTCCAGTCAGTAATACTGTATTGTGTATTTGGGTATTTTCTCCCCCATTTTTGGCCAAGTCGCCTGGCATGTGGGATCTTAGCTCCTCCACCAGGGATCGAACCCAAGCCCCAGGTTTGGAAGTGCAGAGTCTTAACCACTGGACCAACAGAAATGTCCCTGTATTGTGTATCTGAGAGCTGCTGAATAGATCTTAAAGATCTTATCACAAAAGAAAACAGAACTTGTACGGACCATGGTGACAGATGTTAGCTAGACTTACAGTGGTGATCATTTCACAATATATACAAACGTTGAATCATGTTGTATGCCTGAAACCGATAGAATGTTGTGTGTCAGTTATATCTCAAAATTTTTAAAAAATAGCTGTGAAGTTTTGTCCGTAATCTACAAACACTGGGTGGATATTTGAGTAGTAATGAAGAAAATAATATGGCAAAGGGAGTCTAATCATTAACAAAACCCATGCTAAAATTGCTAATTCCCTTACATTTTTTAAGAACTTGTTAACACTGAGCGGATGATACATTGCCCCAGGGCAAGAGTCTAGATTCATCTTTGCGGAAACTCTAGCTGAGAAAGTAAATTCTATAAAAATTAAATGAGTGACCAACAACCTCTAGCTTTTCCAAAGAGGAATTATTTCTCAATTGTAACACCTGTATCAAAGGCAGGGAGAGCTTAGGAAATCAAAACATTAAAGGATTAAGCTCAGTGCTGGGATGATCATAAAGTGCTTGACCCTCCTGCTTCATTCCTGGCCCCAGCATTTTGATAAGAGCTGCCGCTGCTGCTGCTGCTAAGTCGCTTCAGTCGTGTCCGACTCTGCGACCCCATAGACGGCAGCCCACCAGGCTCCCCCGTCCCTGGGATTCTCCAGGCAAGAACACTGCAGTGGGTTGCCATTTCCTTCTCCAGTGCATGAAAGTGAAAAGTGAAAGTGAAGTCGCTCAGTCGTGTCCAACTCTGTGTGACCCCATGGACTGCAGCCTACCAGGCTCCTCTGTCCATGGGATTTTCCAGGCAAGAGTACTGGGGTGGGCTGCCATTGCCTTCTCCACTGATAAGAGCATGGGTGGGCAACAGCTAGCCCAAGGGAATAAGACGGAGGGATGGGGGCTGCAATCAAGTAGTGGCCATAGCAGCAAATGCAAGAGAGGAGAAGGGAGAGCCATGTGGCCCAAGACAGAGCCAGCTGGGTGGACAGCCAAGGGCTTTTTGAGCCCATCTGCCCTAAACCCTGCTGACCTCTCATTCCTTGAGCTCCTGCACTGGGAGCCTTTTTCCTGAGGTGACTGAAGCATCTCTGTGTCCTTCGCATCCCCCAGGACACTGCGGACCTGAGCTTTGATTACTGTAAGAACCCCTTTCATTACTGTAAAAACCTCCTGTCTGGCTATTAGATGCTCTGATGTTGTTACAGGCTGAGTTGTGCCCCCCTAAATTCATCTGTTGAAGTCCCAACCCTCACTACTTCAGAATGGGACCATATTTGGAGGTATGATCTTTACAGAGGCCATCATGTTACCATGAAGTCATTAGGGTGGATGCTAACCCAGTTCGACTGGTGTCCCTACAGAAAAGGGCCGTTTGGACACGCCCACCGGAAGAATGCCACGTGAACATAAAGATGGCCATCTGCAAGCCAGGGAGGGCAGCCTGGAATGGATCATTCCCCAACAGCCTTCAGAAGGAACCAGCCCTGCCCACACTTCCATTTCAGACTTCCAGACTCCAAACTCTGAGACCACAAATGTCTGTTGTCTACATCAGCCGCCCTGTGAGCTCTGTTGTGGCGGCCCCAGGACACTGACACACCAGCGGGGTCCTCTGCCCAGCCCAGGAACTCTCCAACCAACAGAATCCCACGTCTTCAACCACTTTAGTTCCTGTCCTTTAATCTCTGGTCCCCAAATGAAACTTCTGATTTTGTCTTTTATTTTATTTTGTTTTGAATATTTCAGATGACTGCATATGCAGTTTTAAAACTCATTTTGTATAAACAGGCTTCTATCAAAAGGCAGCAGCTCCCAGCCTCTTGTCTTCCCAGCCCAGTTCCACTGCCCAGAGGTGAAGGGCCCTAATTGTCCCCATGTTCAGCTATCAGGGACAGCTCTCCTGAGCGGCGTGCTGACTTGTGCTCTGTTCCAGGAATACCCTCACTAAGAGCATCCCTGGAAAATGCCAGAGAAGGTGAAGGAAGACATCTTCCTGGGGAAGCAGTGAAAGTGAAATTGAAAGTGCTAGTCACTCAGTTGGGTCTGACCCTTTGTGACGCCGTGGACTCTAGTCCACCTGGCTCCTCTGTCCATAGGATTCTCCAGGCAAGAATATTGGAGTGGGTTGTCATTCCCAACTCCAGGAGATCTTCCCAACCCAGGGATGGAACCTGGGAATCCTGCGTTGCAGGCAGAGTCTTTACCTGAGAATCGGAGCCACAGGGGAGTTTCGTGGGGAAGCAGGGGTGCTATAAATAGCCAGCTGGCTTGCTGAAGGGACTCAGGTACTTCAGAATGGGATGCTCAGTCCCCAACGTTCCTGCGGCTCCTGTCACAGAGCAAGGACAGGACCCAGAGCAGTTGAGATGGCCAGCCTGGAGACCGTCGGGCAGAAGTGATCATACTACTAGACTGTCCTGCCACACCTCTGTGCTTCCTTTCCAGTGCCGTTCCTGGCACAGAGAAGACCCTTGACTTGTAAATATCTGATGCTAATGATGGTTGCAGGGAGAGGTTTTTACCGCTACGCTGACACTTTCATGTTTCATGTGTCAAATAGTTAGTTGGCAGAGGCTGCTTTTAGGTTTTCATGTTGTTGGTGGGGTTTTTTTACAGACTTTGTTTTGTGGGCAGTTTTATATTTACAGAAAAAAATGAGCGGAAGAAAGTGCATAATGAGGACTTCCCTGGTGGTCCAGTGGCTAAGACTCTTCTCCCAATACAGGGGGCCTGGGTTTGATATCTGGACAGGGAACAAGATCCTACAGGCTGCAACTAAGTGTTCACATTCTACAAGGAAGATCGAAGATTCTGCATGCCGGAACTAAGACACGGTGCAGCCAAAATGAATAGAACGTAACAGATCCTCTTTTTTAAAAGTGTATAGTTCCATATACCCTTCTCACACACACGCATGCACACACACACACTTACCCAATTATTAACATCTTGCATTAGTGAACGTGGTACACTTGTTACAGTAGATGAACCAATCTTGACACACTGTTACTGCTGCTGCTGAGTCGCTTCAGTCGTGTCCGACTCTGTGCGACCCCACAGACAGCAGCCCACCAGGCTCCCCTGTCCCTGGGATTCTCCAGGCAAGAACACTGGAGTGGGCTGCCATTTCCTTCTCCAGTGCATGAAAGTGAAAAGTGAAAGTGAAGTCGCTCAGTCGTGTCCAACTCTTCGAGACCTCATGGACTGCAGCCCACCAGGCTCCTCCGTCCCTGGGATTTTCCAGGCAAGAGGACTGGCGTGGGTCGCCATTTCCTGCTCCACACTGTTATTGAATAAAGTCCGATTTACATTAAAGTTCACCCTTGGTGCTGTACATTCCATGGGTTTTGTCTAGTATAATGACATGTATTCACTAATACAATATCAACACAATAGTTTCCCAGCTCTCAAACCCCTCTGCACTCTACCTATTTATTCAACCTCCCCATCTCCCTGAAAATCATTGATTTTTATACTGTCACTATAGTTTTTCCTTTCTAGAATGTTATATAGTTGCACTATATGTATATATAGTTATATAGTATGTAGACTTTCAGATTGGCTTCTTTGTAACTTAGTAACATGCAATTAAGGCTCATCCATGTCTTTTCCTGGCTTGATAGCTCATATATTTTTATCACTAATATTCTACTGTTTGGATATATACCAAAGTTTATTGATCCATTCACCTTCTGAAAGACATTTTCATTGTTTCCAAGTTTTGTCAGTTATGAATAAGCATTTGTGTACAGGCTTTTGTATGGATATAAGTTTTCAACTTCTTTCAATAAATACCAAGGAGCATGATTGCTGGATCATATGGTAGGAGTATATTTATTTGTGTATGAAATGATCAAGCTGTCTTCCAAAGTGTCTGTTCCATTGTGAATTGCCACAGAAATTAACAAGAGTCCCTGTTGCTTGACATCTTTGTCACCATCTGGCATTTTCAATGTTCTGGATTCTGTCCATTCAAATAGCTATATAGTGGTATCTTATCAATGCTTAAATTAAAAATTCCCTAATTATATATGATGCTGAGCATCTTTCCATATGATATTTATCACCTGTATATCTTCTTTGGTGAGGTATCTCTTTAGATCTTCTGCCCATTTTTAAGTTGGGCCATTTGCTTTCTTACTATTGAGTTTTGAGAGTTCTCTGTGTATTTCGGATACCGATCCTTTATCAGATACATGTTTTGCAAACATCTTCTCCCAGGCTATGACTTTTCATTCTTGTGAGTCTGTTCTCCTTCCAGATGCTCAGAAGGGGCAAAGAGGACAGATACCCAGTGTCTCCAGCATATGCTGTGTATGCCCACACTTACAGGGCAGCAGGCTGACTATTGGGGCCACCTCTAGGCCATGGGAGATGGATTGGATTGGAGGAATGGTTGGAAGTATGTCAGCTTTCATTGTACTGGCTCCATCCATCCATCTGTCCATTCACCCGATGCATAAGGTGTGCCCGTAATGTACCCTACCTGATTCTAGGCATTAGGAAAACAAAGATGAGTGAAAACAGAGTCCTCAGCTTGCCTTCAAAAACCACACAGGCCGGTCTGGGAAGTGGAAAAAGAAATAGGTCATTTCAGTGCAGGATGAGAAGTGCCCGGTAGGTACAGTGGGGGTGAGGAAGACCATTGGAGGGAAGGAGAATAGGGGTGAAGGTCTCACCTACTCTGTGGTCTTTAGGGATCCCAGGGCAGCACAAGGGAACTTCCCCCTACTGGCTGAGCCTTTTGCAGACGTGCCAGGGGCATTCCATCCCCAGAGGGCAAGGATCAGACCTCTCCCTACCACACTCTCACTGTCACGGCCACAGCTTCCTCTTTGTCACTTTCACGTGGCCCCCCACAGGAACTGCTGCAAAGCCCTGAGCACCTGTGGGTGAGGCAGCTCTAGAGACGGGTAAGGGGGGCCTCCACAGCCCAGGGGGCACCGGCGGCTCAAGCTTTAGGGTAGCAGCAGTGGCCACACTCACGGTCAGCCCAGCCGAGGGCCCTGGGGTGGGCAGTGCCAGAAGTGTTACTTCCGGTGGACCCACCATCCTACCCCACCCCTCCCCACAAGGAGACCCTCAGGAAGGTGCTTATCACTCACTTGTGAAGGGGAACCAAGCAACTTCCCAGTTTCAAGTTTCTGCAATAGGCAATACCGGGGGGATCTTTCCCCATCTCTCTCTACTGGAAGCTCTTTTAGTTGTCAAGGCAATGCATGCTTCTGGTAAAACCCTCAATGGCAGAATGACAGTAGAGGGTAGTCTAGGCTGAAAAGTTAAAGCCCTTCTCATTAACACACCGCCACATCACTCTGCCCAGAGAGGACCACGGTCACGACTTCTTGTGTCTCCTCCCCCAAGTGAGAAACATACATATCTCTGGCTGTAGGGAAACAGGCAGTGGGACAGAGTGTTCTGTGAGCTCCTTATTCACTTGTCTCTGTATTTTGGATATTTTTTCGTATTGCTATAGACACCCAACTTAACCTTTTCTTTTTCATCAATCCCTTGTCTGTTTTTCGAGGCAATGGCTTATGCTAGAGAAAGACCATAAACTAGAACTGGCTAGGGGCTATTGTCCACCTTAGTAGTAGAAGAGGCCACAGAATGAAGTGGGAAAAGCATCTGATGGATCAAGCCCAGAAATTTGTAGATCTCTACACTTCTATGGGCTCAGACGCCACATCCATAAAAAAGCAGGTTACTGTTGATTTAGGTTAAGGGTGGGAGAGTAACAGTTGCTCAAGAATTGTACTGATGAACCTATCTGCAGGGCAGCAGTGGAGACGCAGGCATACGGAACAGACACGGTGGAAGAGGAGGGTGGGAGGAATTGAGAGACTAGCGTTGAAACATGTAAATTACCACATGTAAAATAGATAGCCAGTGGGGATTTGCTGTATGACGCAGGAAACCTGGCGCTCTGCGACAGCCTAGAGGGATGGTGGGGTGGGAGGTGGGAGGGAGGTGCAAAGGGGGAGGGGACACATGTATACCTATGGCTGATTCACGCTGATGTGTGGCAGAAACCAGCATAATATTGTAAAGCAATTATCCTCCAATTACAAATAAATAAATGTAAAAAATAAAAATTTCTAAAGCTTATATAGTAAAAAAGAAAAAAAAAAGAATTGCAGTCCTTCTTAAATACATGGAGAGACATCCCATGTTGATGGATTAGAAGCCTCAGTGTTACTAAGAATTCAGGGCATGCATGCTAAGTCACTTCAGATGTGTCTGACTCTTTCCAACCCTATGGACTGTAGCCAGCCAGGCTCCTCTGTCTATGGGGATTCTCCAGGCAAGAATACTGGTGTGGGTTGCCCTGCCCTCCTCCAAGGGATCCTCCTGACTCAGGGATCGAACCTGAGTCCCTTACGTCTCCTGCATTGGTGGGCAGGTTCTTTACCACTAGTGCCATTAAGAATTAAGTAATTCTCCCCAAGTTGGTCTGTAGATGCAATTCCATCCCTGTCAACATCCCATTAGGGCTTTTTTTTTTTTAACCCCCTGACTATTTGCGGTGGTTCTCACCTGCTGCACATGGGAATCATTGAGTTTTGAGTGAGCTGGGCCTTGCGGAGGCTCCCGGCTTGGGGTCGTGCACTTCGCAGCTACTCTTGGCTTCCTTTGTGCCCCCATGAGATCTTGGGCTTTCGGGAACTCTCACTTTGGTAATGATGGAGGTGGGGCATCTCACGCGTGTATTCGTTCCTGGGGCTGCTGTAATGAAGAGAACAGCACTTATAGTTTCACAGCTCTGGAGGCCAGAAGTCCAGGGCCAGGGCTGGTTCCTTTCAATGGCTGGGGAGGAATGTGCTCCTGGCTTCTGGTGGCTTGATGGTCATATCTGACATTTTGGTGCAGATATGTCACCTCAGGGCTGGCTTCCGTTTCATAGTGTTCTCCCTGTGTGCCTGGCTCTGTAACCCAAATTCTCTTTGTCATCAAGACACTAGCTCACACTGGATGAGGGCTCACCCCAATGACCTCTTTTGAATCTAATTACCTCTGTGAAGACCTTAACTCCAAACAAGGTCACACTCTGAGGTCCTTGGGATTAGGACTTCAACATTTCTTTTTGAGGGGACACAATTCAACCCATAATGGGCAGTAAAAGAATTAAAAGGATGCTCTACATTTAAAAACTGGACACCCTGGGACTTCCCTGGTGGTCCAGTGGCTAAGACTCCATATTCCCAATTCAGGGGGCCCAGGTTCGATACCTATTCAGGGAACTAGATTCCACGTGCCTCAACTAAAGATCCTGTGTGCCGCCGCAAAGGTCAAATATCTGTCTTGCCATGACCAAGACCCCACGCAGCCCAACAAAAATAGACAATATATTTTAAAAACACCAGGGTTAGTGATAATTTGTGTGTGTGTGTGTGTGTCTATTCTTCAAATGTTCTGTAACATCATGAAATAACTTTAATAACTTAATTTAATAACTTAAATTTAATAACTTAAATATTAGAATGATTTATACTGCATGGAAATACCCATTTCTGCCTCTGTCCACAGTTTGTCACAGACGTGGCAAGGATTTGAAAATCAAGAGGAAGGTTTTACTTTAGGAGATTATCTAATAATACACAGACACACCTCTTTCTATCGCCCTTCCTTCACTTGATTACACGTCCAAGATACTGCCTTATTCTTCTAAAACAAATGGAAGGTTGGTGGCAATCCTGTAATGAGCAAGACTATGGGGTGCCCTTTTTCCAACAGTATTTTCTCACTGAGTCTCCATGTCACATTTCGGTAATTCTTGCAGTATTTCAAACCTTCTCATTATTATTATACTTGTTAGGATCTATGATTAGTGATCTTTGATGTTGCTTTAACTCGCTGAAGGCTCAGATGATGGTTAGCATACTTTAGCAATAAGATAATTGTTAATTAACCTATGCACATTGTTTTTTAGACATAATACAATTGCACACTTAAGAGCCCACAGCATAGTGTAAACATGACTTTATATGCACTGGGAAACCAAAAAGCCACGTGACTTTAGTGCAGCATTTGCTTTATTGGAGTGGTCTGGAATGGAATCCCAGGGCCTCCGAGATACACCTATACAAATCCTTCTACTCCAATTGGCTGATATGATTTCACTGTCCAAAATTTACGGTGAATTAAGAAAATGAATGTGCTTTATTTAGCTTCCATGAACCCTTGCTTCTCTAGCATGTAGATTTCAGTTAATATCTATGGAATCAGGACTGAGAATCCTTTGTCTCTATTTTCAATTTTTTTTTAATTTTTGGTTTTAAATCATTTGGCCTCACTGCACAGCACGTGGGATCTTAGTTCCCCGACCAGGGATGGAACCCACGCTCCCTGCATTAGCAGCGTGGTGTCCTAGCCGCTGGACCACCAGGGAAGTCCCTATTTTCAGATTTCACAAAGGCTCACTGATGGTAATGGGGGAGATGTCATATTTCAGAACCCGTCTGTTACTTCAGTTTTACAGCTGTTGGGTTTTTTTCCTTTGATGCAGAAGCCAGAACACACACCTGCACCCGGGAGCAGGAAAGGAAGCCAGGAGAGGCTGCCAGCTCCGTGCTGAGGATGTCTCAGAGCCATGCCCTCTGAGGGCTGGGAAGGACAAGGCGAGAGCTGTGAGTGGCCACCACTCATGCGGGGGGAACCATGGACCAGTCCTGCCCCTCCTCCTTCCTGCAGGGTAGGCAGAGCTGCAGTTCAGAAGTAGTGCCCATTAGGGGCCTCAGGGGTCGAGCCCTAGGAGTCCTGCTCTTCCCTGCTCCCCTAAAGTGACCCGCTGGACGTTCCCGGTGGTCCAGTGGGTAAGAACCCACCGCCAATGCAGGGGACACGGGCTTGACCCCTGGCCCAGGAGGATCCCCCGAGCTGCAGGGCGACTGAGCCCGTGAGCTACAACGGCTGAGTCCACACGGCCTCGGGCCTGAGCTCTGCCACAAGAGAAGCCACCCCAACGAGGACCTGAGCACTGCGACCAGAGAAAGCCCAAGCACAGCAGTGGAGGCCCAGAACACTCATAAATACATAAACAAAATTATTTTAAAAAAGAATAAAAAGAAGGGTGGCCCACTGTGGCTCTGCATGACATTTCCAGGTCCCAGACCTCTGCTTATTCTCTTCCTGTTTTTTCAGTTTTCACAAAGGCTCTGGCATCATTGATGGTAACGGGGGAGATGACATATTTCAGAACCCGTCTGTTACTTCAGTTTCACCACTGTAGGCTTTTTTCCTGGACCTTTGAGGCAGGAGCCAGAGTATACACGTGCACCGAGGACCAGGAAAGGAAAATAGGAACTCACGAGAGCCCTTGTGAAAGCCGAAAATAGGGACTTCCGGGATTGCCCGCTCTTCCTTTATCTGCTTGGTAAACGCCTCTTTCCCTTCAAGATTCAGCTCAGGCATGGCCCTCCCCATCCTGCTGTTTATCTCTGCACCCTGCTTCCACCCCCAGCATCTGGCACAGCACAGGTGCTCAACGAATGTGTATGCCGAGTGCATAGGATGGCTGAGCTTACAGGCAAGATGAGTGGGTTATGGAGACAGCCTGGGCTCCTGGCACTTGAGAGAGGTCCATTTGCATCTGAGACCTGAAATGCACTAACGGGGAGACCTGAACCAGGAGACTTAACCTACTTGTGCCTCGGTGTAATCACACAGGAAACAGGACAGAGTATTTTACACTGCATTACCCACGGCTTGGCTAAGGTGAAAGCATTACGTGCATTTCCGAGTGCTTCTGCCAGTGCCAGAAACAACAATGCTCACAACCAGCACCTCTGTGTTCTTGCTGCACGCAGGCACTCTGTCCCAGGGAGCCCCACAGCGACGGGGAGAGGGATGTTAAAACCCTGAGTGTACAAAGAAGAACACGCAGATTCAGGCGGGTGCAGGGACTTGCCTCACAAGGCAGAGCCAGGCTTTACACATACCCCTCCCACTTCCTGGTGGCTCAGATGGCAAAGAATCCGCCTGCGATGATGGAGACCTGGCTTCGATCCCTGGGTCGGGAAGATCTCCTGGAGAAGGGAATGCAACCCACTCCGGTGTTTTCGTCTGGACAATTCCAAGGGCGTGGGCTCACAAAGAGTCCAACACAACTGAGTGACTACCACTGCCACTCCCAGAGGGCACGTCTGCTTGCTGAGCGGCAGGAAGGGGCACATCCCAGAATAAGGACCCCAAAGAGCTCAACTCTAATTGGTGACGGCTGAAGGGCTGGCAAACAGCCGCTTACTTATGAATTATTCAAACCGAAGCCCCAGTGAACCTCTAGACACTCCAAAAGCCACGGTTTATCTCGGATTCAGTTTCTTGCTTCCCCTCTCCCGAAGGATTCTACTCCTGCCTCAGTGCTAGAAAGATGTTTCTGCATCAGATCAGGTTATTTCCTGATTTAGTAGGACCGAGTGAACCAGGATACAAAGCAATTTCAAATCTGACCACTTGCCAAGATGTACTTCAGGACAGGCAGAGACCAGGGGACCCCTCCTCCTCTTCTTGTTTTGCCTGTTGAGTAGCAGGAACCGAGTGTTTCTCAAGGGAGGACAGCCCACCCCCTTGCTTACAGACTGTGTGGAAGATCCTCTGTGTGTCAGCCACATGTGGCAGGGCCAAGGACTCAAGTTCTGTGATACACTGCCCAGAGAGCAGGATCCTGCTTGCTTCGTGTCTGTCTACATTTTCCAAATAAGAAAACTGAGGAAGGGCCAGGACAGTGCTTTTGGTATCAATCAGCCCCAGGGAATGCCAGCTGTATGATGAGGTCTCCCTAACACTGAGCTGAAAACAATAATCATTTTATTATTGTCTCTTACATTCATGGGTGTGAACTGGGGTCACTTGAGTTGTGCTCTTGGGGTCGCTGTCAGACAGTGGCTTGGGCTGCACTTTGCCTGGTGGGGGGTGGTCTCCCCTGTACATCTGATAGTTGATGCCTGTCATTGACTGGGACCTCAGGGAGGGCTGCCCTCCCAGACACCTACCCGTGGCCTCCTTGGGTGGCCTGAACTTCCTCACATTATGGAGGCTGGGTTCCTAGAGAGAGAATCCAAGAGGACCAGAGGGAAGCTGTTTCACCCTGTATAGCCGGCCTTGGAAATCACACTACAGCTCCTCTGCAGTCAGTTTTACCCCCTCTCCCAAGTCAAAGAGGGAACATGATCTTGCTTCTCAATGGGAGGAATGTCAACATCACATCAACACAACAACACATCAACATGGCATCACATCGACACAACTCTTTAAGAACATGTGTGATGGGAGACGTTGCTGAGGCCATCTTGGAAAATATTATCTGCGGTGTGGAGCTGGACGAGCTTGACTTCATGACCTCCAGCTCAGTGCTTTACTTCAGTTCACTGCTTTGGGAGGCATGTGGGGTAGTAAAGTTGACCACCTATAGATTAAACCCTTCCATATGATAGAGAAACCCTCAAAACAAAAGAATCCCCAGGATATATTGTTTGTAATATCTGTGGCAAAAGGCCTGTTGCTGTTGTTCAGTCACTCAGTCATGCACAACTCTTTGAGACCCCATGGGCTGCAGCACACCAGGCTTCTCTAACCTTCACCATCTCCCGGAGCCTGCTCAAACTCCTATCCATTGAGTTGGTGATGCCATCCAAACATCTCATCCTCTGTCGTCCCCTTCTCCTCCTGCCTTCAATTTTTCCCAGCATCAGGGTCTTTTCCAACAAGTCAGCTCTTCTCATCAGGTGTCCAAAGTAATGGAGCTTCAGCTTCAGCATCAGTCTTTCCAATGAGTATTCAGGATTGATTTCCTTTAGGATTGACTGGGTTGATGTTGTTGCTGTTCAAGGGACTCTTAAGAGTTTTCTCCAGCACCACTAGTTTGAAAGTATCAATACTACAGTGTTCAGCCTTCTTTATGGTCCAGCTCTCACATCCATACATGACTACTGGAAAAACCATAGCTTTGACTATATGGGCCTTTGTCAGCAAAGTGATGTCTCTGTTTTTTAATGTGCTGTCTAGGTTTGTTATAGCTTTTCTTCCAAGGAGCAAGTGTCTTTTTATTTCATGGCTGCAGTCACCATCTGCAGTGATTTTTGGAGCCCAAGAAAATAAAATCTTTCACTATTTCCATTGTTTCTTCATCTATTTGCCATGAAGTGATGGAACCATATGCCATGATCTTCATTTTTTGAATGATGGGTATTAAGCCAGCTTTTCACTCTCCTCTTTCATTTTCATCAAGAGGCTCTTTAGTTCCTCTTCCCTTTCTGCCATAAGGGTGGTGTCATCTGCATATCTGAGGTTATTGGTATTTCTCCCAGCAATCTCAGTTCCAGCTTGTGCTTCATCCAGCCCCGCATTTCTCATGATGTACTCTGCATATAAGTTAAATAAGCAAGGTGAAAATACACAGCCTTGACGTACTCCTGTCCCAATTTGGAACCAGTCCATTGTTCCCTGTCTGGTTCTAACTGTTGCTTCTTGACCTGCATAGAGGTTTCTCAGGAGGCAGATGAGACGGTCTGGTATTCCCATCTCTTGAAGAATTTTACACAGTTTGTTGTGATTCACACAGTCAAAGCCTTTAATATATTTAATGAGGTGGAAGTAGAAGTTTTTTTTTTAAATTCTCTTGCTTTTTCTATGATCCAGCAGATGATTTCAATTTGATCTCTAGTTCCTCTGACTTTTCTAAATCGAGCTTGTACATCTGGAAGTTCTCGGTTCACGTACTGCTGAAACCTAGCTTGAAGGATTTTGAGCATTACTTTACTAGCGTGTGAAATGACTGCAATTGTGCGGTAGTTTGAACATTCTTTGGCATTGTGTTTCTTTGGGATTGAAATGGAAACTGACCTTTTCCAGTTCCGTGGCCACTGCTGAGTTTTCTGGATTTGCTGGCATATTGAGTGCAGCACTTTAATAGCACCAGCTTTTAGGATCTGAAATAACTCAGCTGGAATTTCATTACCTCCACTAGCTTTGTTCGTAGTGATGCTTCTTAGAGCCCACTTGATTTCACATTCCAGAGTGTCTGGCTCCAGGTGAACTAACTTTAACATATATAGGGCTCTGGCACTTCCCTGTTGTCCAGTGACTAAGACTCTGTGCTCCCAGTGCATACGGCCAGGTTCAATCCCTGATCGGAAAACTGGATTCACACATGTCACAACTGAGAGTTCACATTGTCGCAACTAAAGATTCTGCTTGTTTCAACTAAGACTTGGTGCAGCCAAATAAATAAACATTTTAAAAACATGCAAAGCCCTTATAAATCCATGATTGTCCCAATATTTTAAAAATAAACCCTTAAAGAGACAATTGAAAGTAAAATGAGAAGTATACATTTAAAAATATAGACAATATATATCTAATATATATCTAACAATGTATATCTAATCTGATTGTCAAAGGTGAAAAAAGAACTTTCCAAAGGCAAAAATATTGTGAATGGGCACTCTCAAGCACTCCTGCTGGCGGGGGTATAAGTAGGTACAACTTTCTCGGTGCAGCTGGGCAATATTTATTTAAACCTTAAAAATTTTAATAGTGAGTTGGAATTTACTCTGAGCTTCCCTGGTGAGTCGAGTGGTAAAGAATATGCCTGCAATCCTGGAGACCTGGGTTCGATCCCTGGCTTGGGAAGATCCCCTGGAGAAGGAAATGGCAACCCACTCCAGTAGGTGGAGAAATAAATAAGGACTTATCATATCAGAGCAAGGTGTCTCCCTTCTCCCCACTTCCTCTTTGGTAACTATAAGTCTGATGAATATAATTTTTAATGACCGTTTATCTGTTATATGAATGGATAATAGACTCACCAGCTCTCCTATCCGAATCACTTTGCTGTACGCCTGAAACTAACATCCACCATAAACCAACTGTATGTACTCAGTTTCTCAGTCATTTCAACCTCGTGGGCCATATCCCGCCAGTCTCCTCTGCCCGTGGAATTTTCCAGGCAAGAACACAACCAGGCAGGTTGCCATTTCCTTCTCCAGGGGATCCTTCCAACCCAGGGATCGAACCCATGTCTTCTGCAGTGGCAGGTGTACTCTTTGCGGTTGAGCCACCAGAGAAGCCCAAAAGTTCAATTAAAAAAAAAAAATGACTCTGAGAGGAAACACTGGGCTGTTTAGGGGAAGCCTGCATTAAAATGTAGAGGCTTGAACACATTTGGGACAGTAACGTTTAGACCGCCTCTGGTAGCCGGCTAGGCAACTGGCCTTAAGAAAGCCCTTTAAGAATTCCCTAAGGGGTGCTTCCCTGGTGGCTCAGTGGTAAAGAATCCACCTGACAACGCAGGAGACACCAGGTTGATCCCTGATCTGGGGAGTTCCCATGTCCCAGGGAGCAACTCAGCCTGAGGGCCATAACTATTGAGCCTGTGCTCTAGAGCCTGGGGGCCGCAACTACTGAGTCCGCGTGCTTCAACTACCGAGGCCCACGCGCCCTGGAGCCTGTGCTCGCAGCAAGAGAAGTCACTGCAGCAAGGAACCCTTGCGCCTCAACTAGAGAGTAGCCCCTGTTTGCTGCCACTAGAGAAAGCTCGTTCAGCAACAAAGACTCAGCACAGCCAAAAATATAAATAAATAGATTAGATGATAGATGACAGACAGATAAGAAGAATTCCTTAAGTGTCCAGTATGACACCATTCTTATGGTAGGAAGCAAAGAGGAACTAAAGAGCCTCTTGATGAAAGGTGAAAGAGGAGAGTGAAAAGCCGGTGTAAAACTCAACATTGAAAAAACTAGGAAAATCATGGCATCTGGTCCCATCACTTCATGGCAATAGATGGGAAACAATGGAAACAGTGACAGACTATTTTCTTGGGCTCCAAAATCACTGCCGATGGTGATTGCAGCCATGAAAGTAAAAGACGCTTGCTCCTTGGAAGAAAAGCTATGACCAACCTAGACAGCATATTAAAAAGCAAAGACATTACTTTACCAACAAAGCTCCATCTCATCAAAACTATGGTTTTTCTAGCAGTCATGTACAGATGTGAGAGCTGGACCAGAAAGAAAGCTGAGCACCAAAGAATTGATGTTTTTGAACTGGGGTGTTGGAGAAGACTCTTAAGAGTCCCTTGGACTGCAACCAGTCCATCCTAAAGGAGATCAGTCCTGGGTGTTCATTGGAAGGACTGATGCTGAAGCTGAAACTCCAATACTTTGGCCACCTGATGTGAAGAGCTGACTCATTGAAAAAGACCCTGGTGCTGGGAAAGATTGAGGGCAGCAGGAGAAGGGGACAGCAGAGGATGAGATGGTTGGGTGGCATCACCGACTCAATGGTCAGGCATTTGAGCAAGCTCTGGGAGATGGTGCAAGTCAGGGACGCCTGGAGTGCTGCGGCCCATGGGGTCTCAAAGAACTGGCCACGGCTGATCGACCAAACAAGGGTCCAGTGGTTAAGATTGTGCTTCCATTTCAGCAGGCATGGATTTGACGCCTAGCCTGGGAACTAAGATTCCACAGGCAGTAGGGCAAGAAAGTTCTTTAGCATAATGGTGGGGAAAGCCTGAAACCCAGCTTCTTTGGGGGAAGCTGTCTGATCACCGACCCAAGCAGACATTGAGAGGTGTTTCCTGCCCTCTAGCGGTCTCTTCTGGAATTGCCTCCTAGAAGAAACTGACTCACTGGGGCTGGAGAGCTCGCACGCTCTCGTTTGGGTCCATCTATCCCCGGGTGGCTCAGCGGGTAAAGAGTCCACCTGTCAACGCAGGAGACACAAGAGATGTGGGTTTGATCCCTGGGTTGGGAAGATCCCCTGGAGGAGGGCATGGCAGCACATGTGTCTCTTTGGACATTTCATTTCTGAGTCTTAGAAAGAGCCTGCCGTCGGGCCCTGGAAGGGATCCCCATTCTTGAGAAGCAGTTTCATGCCTCCTGTGCTGTCAGAAATTCTAAGTGTTAATATTTGTTATCTAAACCCAGCACCATGCGTGCACCTAACAAATACTCAATGCATGGTGGTCATTTTCAAACTAAATCTGTGAACGGATAAACAAAACAACGGAAGCCCTCCTGGGCTTAGTAATCAGATCCCTTGAACCTTTATTCCTCAGGTAAGAAAAGTTAGTTGCTATAAGTATTAAAATGAAATGGCTTAAGTAATAGAGGGGATTCATTTGCCTTTGAGGACTGCTAATCAAATAAACTGTCTTTGCATAGCAGGTCTGTCTTTTAAGAACTAACAGTTTATTTCTTCTGAGAAACCTTTTTGAATTACTTATACCTGTCAACTACAAACTGACACTGGCCGTGGGCACTCGCCATCTGCCTTTACAAGGATTAAGTCATGTGCTTCTACAGTTGCTGACCTTCAATACCCGCTGAAGGGAGTTCGGGGTGGAAAGCAGAAATGAAGCCCCTTGACCTCTGAAAAACAGGCAGAACAGGTCTTCAGATAGGTAGATATTTTCAGGATCTGATACTATGAGCCCAATTCTTGTATCTCCTCATATCTAGGAAAGCACTAAATTCCTTCACAGTGACATCTACTAACTAAACCTTCTGCAAAAATATGTGCTTGATTCTATGAACTCTCCTTTCGCCAAACTCACATATGTACTGACCTAGGTCCCTGCCTCTTTGGAGCAGTTTCTCAGTGCTATCTGGGGTGCCATCTCTGGGGCTGCAGTCCTCATTTTGCCCTAAATAAAACTTAACTTGCAACTCTCAGTTTTTTTTAGGTTGACATACCCTTCTTTCTTCCTTCTTCTTCTTCTTCTTCTTTTTTTTTTTTTCTTGGCTATATCATGCAACATAAAGGGTCTGTTTCCCAAGCAGGGATTGAACCCATGTTCCCCTGCAGTGGAAGCATGGAATCTTAACCACTGGACGGCCAGGAAACTCCCCATCTCTACTGGCCTCTTAAACTCTGTGTGTGCCTGTGCAGGTGACTTGACCATTTGAGGCCTCAGTCTATGGAACACCCTTTCTCTCCACCCTCTGTCCCTCTGGGTCTACACCACTGAGACGACATTGGTCCCGGGAAGGCTGTAGTTGGAATGATGGTGAACAAGGTTGGAGACAGAAAAGACTATGGCCATGCCTGTGGGCCGAGAAGTCCCCACCCTCATCACCTCCCGAAGAGCTCAGAGCAGAGGAGAGAGGGGGACTGGAGGAGACAGAGACAAGCGATCTTGTGGGCGGCGCTGGTGGGGGGAGCAAGCCTGCAGGGAGTGGGGGGTCTGGAGGCCCCTCTCAGATCCCACAGGGGCCTCCGCAGGGAAAGTCCCCAGGAAAGGGCATCGAGGGAGGAAGGCAGCCCAACACTGCCCTGTCTCCCTGGGACAGGGGAGGATGGCTTACCTTACCCCATCTATAGAAGGACTGGGGAGCCGCTGTCCTGGCAGGGCAACTGGTCAGGACAAGGAGGCTGCAGGGTGACCCGTGAGGGCGGGTGATCAAAGATCCTGAGACCCACTGAGGGAGACGCTGGGGCAAGAGAGCTTCAGAGCACAGGCAGCACCCCCAGAGAGCTGCTTGGACGGAAAGGCTGGACACAACCTAAGTAGCAGTCCGCAAGCTCCAGGTGCTCCCAAACAGGTTCCTGTGCTCCACAGGCCATGAGGCGGAGGGAGCGAAACAGGAGGGGAGGGGGCAGGGCACAGCCTTTATTTTATTTTATTTTTTTTTATGCTGATTCAATGATATTTATTTATATACTGATATTATGACATCAACATTAATTATTATTGTTTTCATAAAACTTATTTTAACAGTGGTTAATCACTTCTGCTGAGGCAACCTGGCAGTACAGTTCATGAGGTAAAATATGTCAAAAGCTTAGCAATGCCTGACATTAAAATAAGCTGTCAAGAAATGATGGTTCTCATTTTATCAAGGGAAGATTACAATTTTTTCAAAAGATAAAGACATTTTGGAAATGACTGGTCTGATTATTTAGAAATCTCAGTGTCCATGAAGTTCAGGTCTAGATATTCACTGACACTGTCATTTTGATTGGTTTGCCCTTTCTCAAATGACTAACAGTATTAACAGCAACTACTGCAGTTATTGGCTTCCCAAGTGGCATTAGTAGTAAAGAATCCGCCTGCCAACGCAGGAGACGAAAGAGATGCAGTTTTGATCCCTGGTTCGGGAATACTCCCCCGAGCAGGAAATGGCAACCTGCTTCAGTATTCTTGCCTGGAGAATCACATGGACAGAGGAGCCTGGCGGGCTACAGTCAGTGGAGCCACAAAGAGTCAGACACGACTGAATGACTGAGCAGGAGATTGGAGAATCCCCAGATAAGTCACAAGTATCATTGCATAGTATCTTCAAGGTGTTGCTGTAAGGCTGAATCAGTCCCACCATCTTTGCGTCACCTTCCAAAAGAGGGTGTACAATCTGACATCTGAACCAAGACCAAAGCCAGCCGGGAGGGATAATTATCCAAAGGATGATCTAGATATTTCCAATATCAGGGGGCTAGGACACCGAGGAAGCAGGAATACATGATGCCAGCTATAATTATGACCACCGTTACTACTTGGGGTTTCAGTCTATTATTTAGGGTAATAATAGTTGCAATTGTTGTTGATGTGCTCAGGGCACAGCCTTCAAAAGGAAGACAGTCTTTGAGGATATGACGAAAACTGGTTAAAACTGTTAGACTCAAGGTGGTGGAAATTCGACTACAGTAGACCTTGAGACTCACTGGGCACTCATTGTAATATACCAGCGTATGCTAACGACACACCCACAGGCGCCATGACAGTTCCGAGGCCAATCATAAAAAGCCAAAAAGGGAGCGGGTAGCCCAAGTCCTAGGAATTCCTGCCTCTTCTGGAATATAGTTGGAATAATTCTCCCAGTTATTAGCTGGGACATTGCCCCACCCATAGAAAATAGCCACCTCATATTTTAGTGCGTGCTCACCTTTTGAGATGGTCCATATTCTGTCAATGGAATGTGTAGCTCTCTAAATAAATCCACTTTTTACCTACCACTTTGCCTCTTGCTGAATCCCTTCTGCCCTGAGACATAAAGAACTTGAGCTTCATGGACAGGGAGGGAAGTAAGAGGGAAGTTTGGGATGGGGAACACATGTACACCCATGGCTGATTCATGTCAACGTATGGCAAAAACCACTACAATATTGTAAAGTAATTAGCCTCCAATTAAAATAGATAAATAAATTTTTTTTAAAAGATAGTGGGGTTGAGTCCCAGCCTGTGGGCTCAAGTCCCAAACCTGAGTTTTGGCTGGGTTCAAATCCCATCTGAGTTGTGTGGTTTCAGGAGTTTGGAGCAGAGAAAGTTTTATTGCAGGGCCAAGCAAGGAGAATGAATGGCTCATGCTCAACAACCCCAAACTGAGAGAAGTTGTTATAGGCAAAATGTGGGGTGAGGGTAGCAGAGTGTGTGTCTTTATCCTGATTGGTTTTCTGGTGAAGTAACTTGTGCTCAGCCTGAAGCTACCATCCTCCACCTGGATGAGGGGTTTAGTTCCTGAGGAAGAACTCAAAGGTATCGTTATGTATGAGAAATGAAATGTTTCCAACCATATCAGTAAACAAGGATATCACAGTCATCAGGGACTGCAGCCCTCCAATACGAGATGGTGAGCCCTAGAGAAACTCAGGAAGGGGTAGAATACCTGCCATCTAGCAGCCATCAGATGACAGCCACTCCCTAAGGTGAGCTCTGAGGAAAGGAAGCTCAGGGTGGAAAACACAGGAAACTGGTCCCAGATAGCTGAGGTGCTCTGAAAGGTTTCAGTGAGCCCAGACTCTTGCACCTTCCCATACATAGAAAAGTGCTACATTCCTTAACTTGAGATACCTGCTTTTCCTTGAAAGTGAAAGGAGTCTCTCAGTTGTGTCCCTACCCTTTGCCACCCCATGGACTGTTGCCTGCCAGTCCCTGGAATTCTCCAGGCAAGAATACTGGAGTGGGTAGCCATTCCCTTCTCCAGGAGATCTTCCCGACTTAGGGATCGAACCCCGGTCTCCCTCCTTGTGGGCAAGTAGTTTATCATCTGAGCCACTGGGGAAGCCCACTTTCTTTAATTAACAATAATCTTTTGATGTTCAGACTACCTGCAAAATTTTTATGTAACCTGGATCCTCCTCTCTCCTCCTCAAAGCAGTTTTCTGGGGGTACTTGAGATGCTGCTTCCCAGACTTGAAGTCCTGAAAATTCCCACCGAGTAAAACATAACTCTCAACTTTTAGGTTGTGAATATTTTTCAAGTCGACATGTGTTTCCCTCGAGGAGGAACCAGGATCCTGCTCTAATGGCGGCACCAGTTTCTTGACTGATTCTCTGCCTTCCCTGATTAGTAATTGTTTGCATCTGCTCTTTGGTACTCAGGAAGGTCTAGGAGGTTGAAGCCTTTACCCTGCAAACAAGAAACTGGGGACACAAAGGCTTTTGTGTCCAGGAGAACCTCACAGGGTCCTGCTCAGTTTCGCATGAAGTTTGGATGTGGGTCTGGGGGAGAACCTGAGGAAGATTGGGGCAATCATACTCCTTAATATAACTGAGTTACGACCCCAGAGTGACTGAGCAATCACTGTACTGAACTGGAATCCCCTAGAGTGAGCAGATTTCTTCTCCAGTTGCAGGCTCTGTATCTGAAAATCAAAATGAGCTACGAAATAAATAAGACCTTTTGGTATATTTTTTAGTACACCTGTATAGTCCATACCAGTTAGTTACACTGTAACTGACATGTATCCTAACTGGACGCTAGTACATGTGAAGTGAGGTTATAAAAAAAGATTTTTAATTTTTTTAGACTTAACTACAAACATTTAAAAACAAACTCAAAAAAAAAAAGAAGCTCAAAAGCAGATCATAGAGCTATGAGCTTACACATCAGTTAGGGCTTGTGGACTATCAGTAAACAAAAGATGTTGCTGCCCTTAGTCACTGCACCCTGAGGGCATTCAGGATGGAGGAAACAGAATACTGGCCCTTGATACCCAAATAAGGTGCATATCAAAGGAACAGCTTTAATAAACCCAGACTTTTGCATCTTCCCATACATAGACACCTTCCCATACATCTTTCCTTGCCCTTGTGGCTCAGACAGTAAAGCGACCTGGGTTCAATTCCTGGGTTGCGAAGATGCCCTGGAGAAGGACATGGCTGCCCACTCCAGTATTCTTGCCTGGAGAATCCCATGGACAGAGGAGCCTGGTGGGCTACAGTCCATGGGGTCATGCAGAGTCAGACACGACTGAAGCGACTTAGCATGCGTGTGTGTGTTAAGTGTCCCACTCTTTGTGACCTCCCATGAGCACACGTTTCTCGTGTGTCCGACTGTCGTTCACCAGGCTCCTCTCTCCATGGAATTCTCCAGGCAAGAATACTGGAGTGGGTTGCTGTTTCCTAGCATACATGGATACATAGAAACGTGCTAAACTCATTGAGATGTGAGGTTTTTTTAAACGGTAATTTTTTGATGTTCTGACTCTCTATGCTTTGCTTTTTTTTTTTTTATTTTTTTGCTTTGCTTTTTGTTTTTGCAAAACTCCTTTGTATTCTGGCTCCTCTCTTATCCCATCAGAGCAGTCCCTCAGAGTAGTCTGAGACTGTGAAGTCCGCATTTAAGTCTGCAGAATAGAACAGAATTCTCAACTTTCAGGTGCAATTTTTTTCAGTTGGGAATCTCAACAGATTGAAGGCAGGAGAAGGGAACGACAGAGCACAAGATGGTTGGATGGCATCACTGACTAAATAGACATGAGTTGGAGCAAACTCCGGGAGGTGGTGAAGGACAGCGATGCCTGGCAGTCCATGGGACATGCAGAGTCGGACACGACTTAGCAACTGAACAAAAGCAACAAGTCTCAAAAAAAGCCAGATGTATTCATATTTGGACAATTTGAGGGAAGCTTAAAGTTACGGCTGGGCTGTGGGGAACCTCAGTATAGAGTCCCAGTAGATAGTGCCAGGGGCCTGTTAACTCCCTAGGCCCAGAGACCAGGGAAGGGAGTGGTTCCTGGGACCCTAGCAGACAGAGGGGGAGAAGGTAGTGGTCAAGGGGTACAGCCAGCCTTCAGCAACTCAGCGGAGGGAGTTGGATTCCTGCTCCTCTCTCCCTCCCTCTCTGCTAGGAAGCCAGGTGGCAAAGGAGACACAGATGTCATCCTTGAATGGATTGGCCTCTTGGGGTCCAGTTAACCAATCTTAATTCCATCTGCAAAGCACCTAGATTAGAATCTTGGAAACGTTAGAACTCAGACATCTACAACAATGATGAGCATTTTGGCAAGCTTATGTTACTTGCTTTTTCAAAAATTACAGCGATCTTTTAGAAAGCAGATTTATTGAGATACAATTTACATGCCATGCAATTCACCCATATAGTGTACATTCAGTGTTTTTTGGTATATTAGTAATTTTTTTAAAATTGTGGTAGACTATATATTGCATAAAATTTGCCATTTTTCAAGTGTACAATTCAGTGGCGTTAAGTACATTCATAGTGTTCTATAACCATCACTGCTATTTATATTCAAAACTTTTAAGTTACCCTAAGCAAAAACTCTGAAACCAGAAAGCAATAACTCCCCATTCCTCCTGCCCCTAGCATCTGGTAGCCTCTAATCTACTTTGTGCCTCAGTGAATATGTCTATTCACATAAGTGGAATAATAATATTCATTCTTTTGTGACTGGCTTATTTCATTTAGCATGATGGCTTCAAGGTTTATCCATGTTGTAGCATATGTAAGAACTGCATATCTTTTTATAGCTTGATATTACTCCATTGTATGTGTACATTAGATTTTGTTTCTCCTTTCATCTGTAGATAGACTCAGGTTATTTTCATTTTCTGGCTTTTGTGAATAATGCTGCTGTAAACAGTGGTGTACTTAAAGCATCTGAGTCCCTGCTTTCAATTTTTTGGATATATTCCTCCAAGTGGAATTGCTGGGTCATGTGGTAATTCTATATCCAACATTTTAAGGAACTACAAAGCTGATTTCCACGGTGACTGCACCATTTTACATTCCCAGTGGAAACACACAAGGGTTCCAATTCTCCACATCCTCAACACTGTTCCTTTCTGTTTCTGCTTTTGATAGCCATCCTCCATCTTAATGGGTATGAAGCGGTATCTAATCTTGATTTTGACTGGCATTTCCTTAAAGAATAATAATGATGACCACCTTTTCATGTGCTTATTGGCCATTTGTATATCTTCTTTGAAAAAAATGTTTATTCAAATCCTTCTTTCTTTACTTGAGTTGTTTTTGCTATTGTTATTGATGAATTGTAGCTCTTTATATAGTCTGGATATTAACCATTATCAGATAAAGGATTCACACATACTTTCTACCCTTTTATGGGCTGGTTGTCATCTCACTCTCTTGATAGTATCCTTTGATGCACAACAGTTTTGAATTTTGATGAGGAACAATTTTTCTTTAAAAAAATATTTTTATTGGAGTGTAGTTGATTTACAATGCTGTGTCACTTTCTGCTATACAGCAAAATGAATCAGTTATATGTATACATGTACCCAATCTTTTTTTAGGTTCTTTTCCCATGTAGGTCATTATAGGGTGTTGAGTAGAGTTCCCTGTGCAATACAGCAGGTACTAATTAGTTATCCATTCTGTATACAGTAGTGTGTATATGTTTATCCTAGTCTTCCAATTTATCCCTCCACCTCTCCCCTGATAACCATAAATTTGTTTTGCTGTTTTTACATCTGTAACTACTTCTGGAAATAAGTTCATTTGTACCATATTTTGAGTCCACATGTAAGTGATACCATAGGGTCCATCCGTGGACCTAGATAACAAATAATGCTGCAAATGGCACTATTTCACTCTTTTTATGGCTAAGTAATATTCCAATATACCACATCTTCTTTATCCATTCCTCAGTGAATGGACACTTTGGTTGTTTCCATGTCTGGCTATTGTTAATGATGCTGCAGTGAACACTGAGGTGTATGCATCTTTTTGAATTATGGTGCTCTGTGGACATATGCCCAGGAGTGGGTTTGTTGGATCACATGGTAACTTTTTTTTATTTTTAAGGAACCTCTACACTGTTCTCCATAATGGTTGTACCAATTTACATTCCCGGCAGCAGTACAGGAGGGCTCCCTTTTCTCCACATCCTCTCCAGCAATTACTGTTTGTCTTTTTCTTCTGTTGCTTGTGCTTTTGGTGTCCTATACAAGAAATTATTGCCAAATCCAATGTCAGGAAGATTTTTCTCTACACTGGCCCTCAAACAATTAGAAGCAGTAGTCAGAACCCACAAATCTGATTTTTGGAGAGCAATGCTGGTTCTTATCGCTCCACCTGGTCCTAGTAAACCGCACTAGGAACATGGGCTGTATCCCCATAGCTGAGTGTCTTGGGCTGGGGAAAGGGGGTGCTGCCACTGTTAAGGGGAAGCTGAAACTTACCAGTCTCTTCATCAAACTCTCTCCTGGGTGCTGCAAGCATCCTGCTAGACACAAAGTTCTAAAGTAGTTTATTCAGATGGCTCCTGCCAGTTCAACTACTGTTTTATAGAGGGGTGGATTCCTAAAGCTTCCTACTGCACCGTCTTTCCTGACATCACTTTAATGTATCGAGATGTTATGACCAGACACTGGTCTTAACATTTAGCCCTAATATAAGTTGTCCCTGTCAGTAAGTCCACATCGGCAGGATGTATCAATAACTGATTCCACTGGTGGTGCCGTTTTATAGGCAGGCCCTGACGCACCAGGTCCCTTCTCTGCAATGATTGTGACCTCATTCCTGCTATTTCTGAGCCCCCTTCACTCTGTCCAAGTCAAAGGCCCATTCTCCTCTCCCTCAGGGGCCAACAAAGGTGGCACTACCTTTCGGTGGCAGTTGAGAACAGACCAGGGGGTCTCACTCCATGACCAGTAACAGGAAGATATCTTTGTTCTTTCTGGATATGAAAAGGGCAGGGGCGGAAACACACTCCATCTTCAGAACTGAACCAGGAAATGCTATATTGCCTGTAGCTGAAATTTTTATAAAAATGGAAACAATGTTTAAAAGGGTGAAGTCCATGATAGAATTATTTTAAAGTCAATTATCAGCCCCTAAATTTGCAGACTCACTTGAGGAAAAAAATCATCCCTTATAACACTAGGGGCTAAATAGGTTTTGCAGATTATTATATGACTCTTCCCATTGTGAATCTGCCTCCTGAGATTAAGTATCTTCATTCAAGCAAGATAAAAGATGACTTTTTTTAATAAAAAAAAAGTTTATTTTTTGCACTAAAATTTATACAGCTGTAAACTCAAGGAATTATCCAATACTTGTACAAATCTGGGGAACAGTTAATAAGCACCTTCAATGGTTTCCACAGTTTAAGAATTTACCGTTTAAAAAAATTTTAGAATGAAATTAGCAAAATGAATAAAATAGTTATAAACATTATACAAAAATCATGACAAAACATTTGATATAGAGGGTTGGATATGGAATGATAAATAGAAAAGGAAAGTTAAATTTATGTGGTTGGGCTATATAAAAGACTCCTGTGTTCCCCAAACCTTGTGATTCTTGGGGATATAGTTGCTTCTCAAAACAAACTCCCAATTATTCAAGGAAAGGCTCTTTCTATTCAGGTTCCTATGTGCTGCAGAAAAGCAGTGTGTGTAGAGGGGAGTTCAGGGTACTGAGGTTTGCAGAGTAGAAGAGGGATACCTTCCTTAAGGAGAAAAACAGGGAAATTTTTCCACGTCCCTAAGTGTAGAAGTGTCCTCTGGCAAAGAACATACCATTTTTTATTTGGCATTATTTAAGAGCTTATCTTATTGCTATTGTTAAATCTTCTCCTTTATCCTTCCTCTTGGGCTTTCCATTCCTGCTCTTGATCAATCTCTTTGTGATACTTTTCACTGAGTCTTCTCACTTTTCACCGAGTCTTCTCACTTCCCTTAACCCAATCTTCACCAACTCAAATTCCTTATCCTTAGCTTTCAATTCAAACTTTCTATTCTTTCAGGACTTTGAGAAGCAGTGCCTGCCCCCCCCCCACAAATAACACTAGCTAAATATGGCCAGGAGATGTTTTCTAAACAAACTGCAGAAATATAAATGTGAAATGTGGTAATGGTCCTTTTAATTACACCAATAAGCAACAATATGTCTGAAGGACTAATATAAATATTCAGTTTGGCCTTCCTGGATTGTGTCTTTGGATGAGAATACAGTGAGCAAGGGCCGTGGATGGAGGGTAAACAAAGGAGCACAGAGCTCATGGTTGACTGTACATTGGCTTTCATGGGTGGAGGTCAGAGACGAGGGACTACAGGGGGTCGCTGGTGCCAGTCCCAGCCTTTATCTCAGATGGGTCTCCATGTGGAGGCTGGACACAGGTGCCAGCAGTGGGGCTGTGCTGCTCCAAGAACCAGATGCTAGGATCTGAGTGCTTTCGATAAAGAGGAATACTTTGGTAATCTTTGGTACAATTTAAGGCACATCAATAGAATCCCCATCCTCAAACATCTGACTCTGCACCTTGAATTTCTCTAGACACTCTTGATTTAAGCCTTTGACTGCCAACAACTACTGCAGAAATGCCAATAACTTATCTGGGAGAGGCTGCTCGGTATCATCCACCAAATACTCATGTATCTTTTGGATAGAGTGCGTTTTGACCAAAAGGCAGGGCTTGCTCACATCCTGCCTTGGGCAGGATGCAGGATGCAAATGATATAGAACTCAGGGGTTAAATGCAGGAGTACAAAGAGGGAAATCAGAGCACCAAGAAAAACTGTGGGAGAGCAAACTCCCTCCTTCGCTCACAGCCTTGATGTGTCCAGCAGCTGATGGAACAATGGGTGTCTCAAACTGAGGCTGAGCTCGTAAGGCCACAAGGAAGGGGGCAGCTCAGGCCTGGGGAAGCTCTGCTCACCATGGGGGAATGAAGACTGGGGACAGTTTCCAGCACCAGGATGGGGCATATAATCCTCACTCAGGGCTGTATAAGCTAGTCTGAGGGTTGGGGTCAGGGAGACTTTCTTTGTATAGGAGTAGAGGCTTTCCCATTCCAGAAGCTAAGGGCATGAGTTTTGGGGAACAGTGAGGGCAATGCTGTTGGGGCTCAGGTTGGGTTGGACCTGGGCCTGGTGGCCATTCAGCCACCAGGTCAGTTTTCAGTCTGGACCCTTTCAAGAAGGGTGCTGCTGTGAAATACTTTGGAGAGCAAACAAGGAACTCTTCATTTCTGCTCGATACAGTCAACTCCCAGGGTGTTGTCAGGGCAACGGCAGGTCCTGCTTCCTGGGGTGGCCAAGCAGAGGTGGGTGCAGCCACCATTGTTCACTGAGCAGTAGTTGTGACCTGGAGAAGGCAGAAGTAAGCTCAATGGTTCAATCAGTTAAGAGAGTGACCTCCATACTAGCTCCCTTTTTGGTCTCTGGGAGGCCAAGCTTATGGTGGGGGCGGTGGAGGGGGCGGCCCTGGAGAACATGGAAGGTGTATAGAAAATTTAACTCAGCTTATCTACTGGCTGTTTCCTCATCATTAAGGATTGGCCAAATGTGTAAAAACCTTGATTCCTGATCTGGGGGATATGTAGATTTACCATCAAAGCTATTAGCAGAGCTCAGGGAGGGTTTTTCAGCTCTGGCCATAACATGAGTTGGAATTTTAAAAGCAGAATGTGCTTTCTATCTAGCTTGGCTGCTTGACTGGGGGACAGGAGGGAAGCCAGGAAAGAGGCAGCATAGCATAGCCTCCGCAGCCTAACTCACCCCCATGTCTGCTGCCGTGATCGCCGTAAGTGACTGTGTGACTCTGGGCAGGCGGTTTCAATGTCCTTATTTATAAAGTAGGCAAAGTAATAAAATCTACCTCATAGGGCTGCTATGAGGATTAAGTGAACCAGTGGATACAGAGCAGGTAGTGACTTTTAATACATGGGAGGTACCCAGCTCACAGGAAGCATCATGTCCACGTTTGTAATTATTATTACTATGAATTATTGTTGTTGCTGTCTGGCCAAGTGGATGAACTTTTAAAGCAGGAGAGATCCTAAAATTGCTGTTCCTCTTTGGAGCCTGAAGACAGCATCCTTTTGGATCTACTCCAAGAGTCAATGCTTTCCTCACCCTTTTCCACTACCCACTTCATTCCCTAACATTTTCTATTGATTCATCTGGTTTACCTACTAATTAATGAAGACCCTTGATGGAATGGACTGGGTCTCCCCTCTCACCTGCCCTGTGATCAGGGCTACCAGAGGCCACATAGGTAGCAGCCAGAGTGTGGGTTCTGAGCCCCAGGGGCCAACCCAGCCCCTGACTCCTCAGAGCACAGGGGAGTTACCTTCAGGGCACTGAGACAGAGCGGTGGTGATGCCATACAGCCGGGTCTGCTTGTGGGGGTGGAAGGAATCCGTCTCCTTGGAAACAGCGAGATCTACAGCGACCACAGAATTCCTACAGAGTGTCAAAGGATGGAGAGTTAAAACGCATCTAACAGCAGGATTGCCCTGATGCTCCAGTGGATAAGATTCTTTACTTCCAGTGCAGGGTTTGACCCCTGGTGGGTGAACTAAGATTCCCTTCTGCTATGCAGCATGGCCAAACAAACAAAACCCCAAAATATACTAACAACAAAAAACACATCTAACGGCTAGAGCTTTTCTCTACAGGGCAACCTCTTTTGTCGCATGGAGGATAAAGTGAAAGTGAAAGTGTTCATCTCTCAGTCCTGTCTGACTCTGTGACCCCATGGACTGTAGCCTGCCAGGCTCCTCTGTCCATGGGATTCTCCAAGCAAGAACACTGGAGTGGGTATCTATTCCCTTCTCCGGGGATCTTCCCGACCCTGGCATTGAACCTGGGTCTCCTGTATTGCAGGTGGATTCTTTACCATGTGAGCCACCAGGGAAGCCGTTGGGGGATAAATTGGAGGCCATAAACGGCTTCCCAGGTGGCTCAGTCAGTCAAGAATCTGCCTGCTCATGTAGGAGACGCAGGAGACGTGGATTTGATCTCTGGGTTGGGAAGATCCCCTGGAGGAGGAAATGGCAACCCACTCCAGTATTCTTGCCAGGGAAATCCCATGGACAGAGAAGCCTGGTGGGCTACAGTCTGTGGGGTGGCAAAGAGTCAGACAAGACTGAGCACAGACAGACACAAAAAAACAGATACATCGGCCTTACTTCCTAGCTATCCTTCCCTCTTCCTGAAGCCTGCAATTCTCTGGCTTCTTAGAGAAAGGGCAAAGGTCAGCTAGCTCTGCCCTCTGGCTCTAAATTCCAAGCTGGGAAATCCACTTTCTATATTGACGCTCCTGCCACCGCCACTAGCTTGGTTTAAGCCTACTTTTCTACAGTAAAGGTCAAGAAGGAGTTTTGGGAATTATAATAAAATAGTGGCATGGAGTAGGCATGGTCTCTCCTAGGGAGAGAAAGGAAACACTCAGGAAGTCCATCCAGGAGCATCCAAATGATACATGGCACCCCCTGCTCCCCTAGGGTCCCTGCCCTCTCCTTCCTTGCCCTCCTCTCTGACAACCAGAGGGTGAGGCAGAGGGGGCATCTCTGGAGGCGGGAAGATCAAGCCCAGAGGCCGCTTGGAAAGGGTGTGGCCTCCAGAGAGGGCAGAGGGCAGGCCCCCAGCCCCCACGCGGCAGCAGCTGACGTACGTCTTCCAGTCCGTGTAGTACAGATTCTTCCCGAAGCTCGTAACGGCGAAAGGATACTGCAGCCCTTCAAGAACCTTGCGTCTGTTGGGCTGACCAGGCTTCAGGCACTCGGCCCGATGGGTGCCTGTGTGGGGTGAGAACAAGTCGTCCATTGTTCACACAAGAAATGGCCCCTTTGTGTCCAAAACCAAAGCAAGGAGGGCAAGGGTGAGAGTCAGTGTTACCCACTCAGATCCGAGAGAACACGAGAGATGCTCTTCTAATCGGGGACGTTCCCCCTCTCATTGCTCAGTCCCACCTCCACCCGGTACCCATGCCTGGTTCTGATCGGGAGAAGGGAGCCAGAGCAGAGGAGAGCACCCTGTTTCACCCATCTCTGGAGCAGCCAGGGGCTTAATAAGAAGGATGCCACCTTCCAGCTCCTGTTCAAATCCCTCTTGCCTAAAGCCTCTCTAGACCTCCCCTCCCTGTTTTCAGAGCCCTTAGAGTTGCTAAGCTGCTCCCACTGGGTTAGCAGCTATGCACAGCCGCGCATCAGCACCTGCATTATGACCACCTCAAGGCCTGGGTTTTCACTTAACTGTGAGTGCTTTACTTCCTGCATCTCTATGGTACCTGACAGTGTCTAGAACGAAGGAGGAGCTCAACAGAGACTTGATGGATGACTGACATTCTTTCCCAACTGAGCATCCTGCCCACATCAGGGGCACCCCAAATCTGCCCAGGCAGGAGCACACGTTGGGGCTCCCTTACTTCATCTTCCTTGGCTTCAAGTCCTGCCTTAGCCCTGCTTGGGGACAAGCAGGAGCTACACAAATGTAAGTCTTGGATTGCTTAATAGGTACCAGGATGAGGACAGGCTCTGGGGGTCAGGAGACTTTTTCTTAAAGGGCCAGAGAGTAACTATTTTAGGTTGTGTGGGCCAAGAGGTGAAATCGAGGACATCATACAAGCATTTGTACAAGCTTTTAAAATGTAACATTTAAAAATGTAAAAACCTTTTACAGCTCCCAGGTTATACCAAGACAGGTGGCCAAACCATTAGGCCCAAGGCTGTAGTTTGCTGACCCCTGACCTGGAAGGTTGAGAATCCTCCCTGGACTACATCAAGCTGAGGGGAACAATTTCAGAGCAAAGATATGCAGCTGATGTTTGTGCAGGATAAAAGCAGTTATCTTATGCCCTGTTCCCCACAATAGCTACTCTTGATAGGACAGTGGGTACCGATGTATTTGGTAAAAAGCGAAGCACTGTTCGGACCCAGGAGCCAAGCCTGGGTTTCTGTTACCTGCATCCACCCAGCAGAGCTGAGACGAGTAGGCATCGAAGGTCAGCCCGTTGGGCAAGCCCAGGTCATCCTGCACCAGAACCCTCCGGTTTGTGCCATCCATGTAGGAAGTTTCAATTTTGGGGTTATCTCTGTTCCAATCTGTCCAATAAAGATTCCTGGAGGAAAAGGAAGTGAAAGGGGAAGAGATGAAGATGTATGAGAATGAAGATGTATGAAGATGTATACAATGAAGATGTATGAGAAAAAGTTCACTTAAAGACACTTAAAAAGAACCTATGATAGGGAATTCCCTGGTGGTTCAGGGGTTAGAACTTGGCATTTCCACTGCAGGGGGCATGAGTTCAATACCTGGCCAGGGAATTAAGATCCTGTAGGTCATGCAATGTGACCAGGAAATTTAAAAATTAAATACAAATGAATGACTATAGAGGATCTGGAGGTGCCAAGACACATTGCCTTTGTAAAGACCCTTCTATTTGGTTTTTCACTTGAATCATTCTGTTACTAACAACTTCACTTCCCTTAAATATAACTGACATAGCTCGATGAAACTGTTTTTTAAAAAATAGAGCACCATAACTAACATAAACACATGGGGATTCTCATATGCTGTCAGCACACAGGAAGGCACAGGAGGCCCAGAGGATGAAGCCCAGAAGCAATGCTGGCAAGAGAAGTGGTCAAGGCACCTGAAATCAGACAGGTGGCCAAACAGCCACAGAACTAGAGATGTGGTCTCACCTCAAAGCATCAAGAAGACATGGGCCTAGGGTGTAAGACTCAGAGCCTGCAGTGACGGAAAGAACGTGCTCACAAAACCCCTAGGGAGGGCCTCCAAGGTGTTCATGCTGGGTTGGGCCCCAGGGGGACACTGATGCTACCTTGATAGTCTTCTGGGAGTGATAAAACTCAAATATTTGATTAACATTCAATCCACGTGGAAATATCCAATTTCTGAGATATCAACGTACAAAGCTCTTGGTAAAAGATTTGAAAGTGGAACATGGTACTGAGTTCATGATTCCGGTGGATTGTAATAAATGTTCTGGCTTCACCTCAGATATCTATAAGCCACCAACAGTGGACTCATTCATCCTAAACTCATTTGTTTCAGGACAGCAATGCTGGAGTTACAGTCAAACTTTGAGAATATGCACAAGGGCAGATGCAAATGGAATAGACACACACACAGACTTACCCAAAGATACCCTTTCACGGGGGCTTCCCTGGTGGCAAGATCTTCTGGAGGAGGGCAACCCACCCCAGTATCCTTGCCTGGAGAATCCCAAGGACAGAGCAGCCCGGCAGGCTGCAGCCTACAGGGTCACCCAGAGTTGGACACGACTGAAGCAGCTTAGCATGCACGCACCCTCTCACGGAATCTGTTGCGATGCCTCTGGGATTCACCAAGTCAGTCTCAAACAGCACCCGGCGCTGGGTCCCATCTAGCTTTGCAACTTCTATACGATCTAGGTGGGAATCCGTCCAGAAGAGGTTGCGCCCAAGGTGGTCAAGAGCAACGCCTTCGGGGCTTCCAAGATCTAGAAGCAAACACCGAACATTGTTGATTTTTTTGTTTAAACGAGTAAGATAAGGTCTTTCTGATTATTCAGCTCCATTTCATCTGGCATCCAGTCCTTGCACTTTGAGAGAACCAATGGGAGTGTTGAATGCTCGTTAAGATAAATAACACTTGGTGACAACTGTTACAGTGCTACTCATTCCCTTGATGGACACCCATACTGGGAATGGACGCGTGGGTACCGTACTGGGAACCCAGCCATACGGATGCTGAAGCTGTGGCCCCGCCTTCGAGGAGCCCACAGCCAATCTTAATTCAGACTGAGTTCCAGGCTCCGTGGGAGCATGGAGGAAGAACACTGGACGTAGCCTGGGGAGACCAAGGAACACTTCCTGGGGGAGGCAATACCTCATGAAGCTGGTTACTGCAGGAACAAAAGGACTTGCTCAGGCAAAGATCCTGGTCAAAGTTTTCCAGGTAGTGAGACCAGCACATTGATATAAAGGAAGCATGGATATGGCTTGAAGTATAGATGTCATTCTGTGTGGCTGGAGATCCTGAGGGTGGAAGGTGGCCAGAGATGAAGTTAGGATGCCTGTGTTAACGAGCTTAGAGCTTGTCTCTTATGCAAAGGGGAGGCACAGGAAGATCTAAAGATCTAAAGATGGGGAATGGGACAGACTTATCTTATTCATCAACAGGGGAAAAAAGGTCATTTCTGAGAAATAATATATGCAAGAAATCACAGCTGTTATTACTTTCATACAAGTGTTAAGAGTACAAAGAAGGGGTATCAGTGATTGCAAGTAACACCCCAGAAGCCTTTAATAGGCTCTAAGTAACTGATTTTCAAGCCAAGAGTTGCCACAGTATAAGCTTACTGCAATACGAATCTTTACCACCCACCAAACCTAATCAGAAGTTCAAGATTGCAATGGTTTCCTGACTGTAAATATAACCAAATTAAAAGCTAAAACCCTACCGGGGTTTTACTGGTGCCACCTTGGACTCTTTCCCTTCTGCTGATTATAGAGTTGAAGGTCATTTAGTACGGCTGGAAGTGGGAACAGGAAGGGGAAGAGCCAAGGATGGAGCTACCTTGCCCCAGGGACCTGGTATGAAACCATCCCTGCAGCACTGTGTTCTTTCATCAATAGAGAAGCAGTCCTGACCCTCAGCCCCCTCCGTATCAGCTTTCACTAAACTCCTAAGATGATCATGACTATGAATGATGGAAACACCTAAGCCCCCTTGAAGGACTCCCACCAGAGAAAGCTTATTAAGAATTAGAAACAATAGTTTCTAATTCTAAACAAGGTCTTTATTATTCCAACCCAAAGTAAAGATTTATAAAGTACAACAAACTGGTTCTAAATCGGGAAAGGAGTATGTCAAGGATGTATATTGCCACCCTATTTATTTAAATTATATGCAGAGCACATCATGCGAAATGCAGAGCTGGATGAAGCACAAGCTGGAATCAAGATTACCGGGAGAAACAGCAATAACCTCAGATTTGCAGATGACACCACCCTTATGGCAGAAAGCAAAGAAGAACTAAAGAGCGTCTTAATGAAAGTCAAATAAGAGAGTGAAAAAGCTGGTTTAAAACTCAACACTCAGAAAATGAAGATCACGGCCTCCGGTCCCATCACTTCATGGCAAATAGATGGGGAAACAATGGAAACAGTGATAGAATAAATCACTGCAGATGGTGACTGCAGCCACGAAATTAAAAGACGCTTGCTCCTTGGAAGAAAAGCTATGACCAACCTAGACAGCATACTAAAAAGCAGAGACATTACTTTGCCAACAAAGGTCCGTCTAGTCAAAGCTATGGTTTTTCCAGTAGTCATGTATAGATGTGAGAGTTGGACTATAAAGAAAGCTGAGTGCCAAAGAATTCATGCTTTTGGACTGTGGTGTTGAAGACTCTTGAGAGTCCCTTGGACAGCAAGCAGATCAACTGGTCCATCCTAAAGGAAATCAGTCCTGAATAGTCATTGGAAGGACGGATGTTGAAGCTGAAGCTCCAATACTTTGGGCACCTAATGCAAAGACCTGACTCATTTGAAAGATCCTGATGCTGGGAAAGATTGAAGGCAGGAGGAGAAAGGGACATCAGAGGATGAGATGGCTGGATGGCATCACCAACTCAATGGACATGAGCTTGGTTAAGCTCCAGGAGTTGGTGATGGACCGGGAGGCCTGGCATGCTGCAGTCCTTGGGGTCACAAAGAGTTGGACACAACTGAGTGAACAACTAAACCAACTAAAAATATTTCCCACATCCCTGGAGGCAAAGGGACGGCAAGACTGACCTCCAAAGACCCCTTCCAACCGTCAGACAAAATCAGAAGAAATCATTCTGGGGTATATTTGGAACGAGTACATCCTGTCTGAGAGGCATGGGCTATTCAGACATGTTGGGATCAGGGAAGATTGTTTAACAAGAGTATCTTTACAAGTTCCCGGAAGGAACTCCATGCCAATTGTCTCTTTAGAAACAGCCTGGTCTTGACGTCAAACCCATGAGCAACCAGAACTCCTCCCCCAACCAGAAAAATACTTCTTTATGGGCAGAGGAGCCAAAGGAAAAGCTGGAAAAACCTCATCCTTTCCTGTGAGTCAGGGCAAGATGGGAAAATTGCAGGGCAATATATTCCACACTGATTATATCAAAAGGAAACGGATGATGACTTATTAAAGATATCTGGTTAGGACTTTAACTCAAGGGAAAACAGAGAAGCCCGGGATTCAGACATTATGAAATTAGGAAGAAAAAGAAAAAATGCCCACTGTCATTTTCACTCACTAGGAATATGCCACGATGAAAATGTAGGTGGAAGTTTCTTTCTGTTTTTGAAATTAAAAAGACAATGTATTCCTAGTGATCTTTCTTCTACAAAGATCACATTCTGATTTAATTCTGTGTTTTCACAGTGGGCTTTTGTCTGGAATGTCTCTTACTGGTCTTAAAGGTTTCTTGGATCATTATCAGTTCCAAAAACAACAGGAAATAGCAAACGATGACCTACTCCCCACTTCCTATGGGTTCTGAAGTCAAATTATAGATAATAGCAACAACATTTTCAAAAGCATTAAGATGCAAAAAGGCATCTTCAAACTTCTATTCATTAGAAACTTCATTCTATTCATTAAAGCAAGCCATGAAAACTAGCAGACATTATTTAAACAGCTCATCGGCTTCCAGAAAAGGATTTGAGGTCTGTGTCCACAGTTGACCTGTTTAACTCAACCTCAGATTAATTCCTGCTATATTATCCCTTACGAAGGAGCCAAGGAAGGAAAAACATAGCCCAGGGGCTTTCTGACATTATCAAAAGTTGTTAGGGAGATGTTAAATTAGAAAAGCTACACTTCGTCCTTGGAAGAAAAGCTATGATAAACCTAGATAGTGTATTAAAAAACAGAGACATCACTTTGCCAACAAAGGTTCATCTAGTCAAGGCTTTGGTTTTTCCAGTAGTCATGTTCAGATGTGAGAGTTGGACCATAAAGAAGGCTGAGTGCCAAATAACTGATACTTTTGAAGTGTAGTGTTGGAGAGGACTCTTGAGAGTCCTTTGGACTGCAAGGAGATCAAACCAGCCAATCCTAAAAGAAATCAACCTGAATATTCATTGGAAGGACTGATCCTGAAGCTGAAGCTCCAAAACTCTAGCCACTTGATGCTAAAAGCAGACTCATTGGAAAAGACCCTGAGGCTGGGAAAGACTGAAGGCAGGAGGAGAAGGGGACAACAGGATGAAATGGTTGGATGGCATCACTGACTCAATGGACATGAGTTTGAGCACACTCCAGGAGATGGTGAGGGACAGGGACGCCTGGCATTCTGCAGTCCATGGGGTCGCAAAGAGTCAGACACGACTTGGCAACTGAACAGTAACACTCAGCCCCAAGCATCAGTAAAAAGAAATACCAAAGAGCCTCAAATATTTTAAAGATGTATCTTTGCTTTTTCCCCCAAGCCAGGAAGTCCTTAAAGATGTACCTTTGAGTGTTTTGCAGAGAAAACAAGATGATTTTACACAGCACATTTCATTGGCGTGGCAATATCTTTTGATTGAAAATATCTGCAAGGCAGCTGGTTAAGTCACAGACTTAGTAATGTGCAGTATTTGACCTTTTCAGTAGAGGAGAATTTTTACAGGTCCCTGAACTTTTTGTCATAATGGACTTGAATCTTGATAAAACATATCCAGTTAAAATAGTCTTGACTTGTTGAGTGTAGGCATTAAAATAATAGAGTTCTTGGCTTAAATTGGCACCCGTAAGTTAAGGAATTGAGGTTAAATGTTGAGGGGTAGGCTGTGCCAAAGTGTCATGTGGTTTATCATTAGTGATGCAACAAAAACAGAAATGTCTGTAAAAGTTCAGCCTGATTTGCTGTACTCCTCTGGCAATCTGAGCAAGGTCCAGTGAGGGTGAGATGGAAGAGAGGAGACCCACCCCACCATGAGATTACAGGTTGAAGTAATAACCCTTCAACTTGAAAACTGTCTTGGGAATAGACTCACCTCTCAGGGACAGTTTTTGCCAATATGCTTGTGACCCTCCCATCTTTATGATTTTTCTGTTTATTGCCTAATGCACCACCCCATGGGGCAGACAGTCTGAGAATCAACTCTAGGCTCAGCAGCCAGAGGGAGACGCATATGTCCAAACTGGATGGTTGAGTTTAGCCTTTATTATTCCTTAAAACTGGCTACAGAAGTTTTCAGAGACAGACATGGGAACTTACCCTGTCATAAATTTTATTCCAGCAACACATCTCAGCTAAGATGCTCAGGATTTAGTGATGAGTCCTTGGAGGACTGTTCAGAGAAGTCTAGAAAGGGTGATTTTGAGCCCGAGAACCCAACCCATCTCCAGTCACTATATCCTGCAAGCAACCAAACATCGCACGACTCTGCTCTCTCCCCCAAGAGCCACGTGGGCTACTAAAAGCAGGACCAAGAATGACGCTTGCTCGCCCACCTTGTCGAATGATGGTGGTTGGCTCTCCGCCATGCAGACTGGCTCTCCCGATGGAAGGCTGACTGATGTCGGTCCAGTAAACCATCTTGTCCACACAGTCGAAGGCCAGTCCAATGATGACTTTATCCTGGAAGTGCAGACCAGGGGTGAGAGGGTTCACCAACTAGTGTCTCACGATAGTAGGAAATCTTTCATGTGCTTACAGGCATTTGGACACCTTTCAAAATGAAGTGCCTTCAAGTCTTGTCCATTTTTAAAATTAAATGATTGAGTGGCAGGAGTTCTTTATAAACTTCAGACAAAAACCTGTTGTCATATGTGTGTATATATGTATGTGTATGGGGCTTCCCAGGTGGCACTAGTGGTAAAGAACCCATCTGCCAATGTAGGAGACGTAAGAGACATGGGTTTGATCCCTGGGTCAGGAAGATCCCCTGGAGGAGGGCATGGCAACCCACTTCACTTTCTCTCAGCAAATAGCACTTTTTCATTTTCTTAAATGATGTTTTCTGGGAGCAAAAGTTTTAAATTTTTGTAAAGTCCAATTTATTATTCTTTTGCGGATAATGCTTTTGTATATTATCCAAGAAACCTTTGACAAATTGAAGATCATAAAAAAGAAACAAAAGACATACATATTGGAAAGGAAGACGTAAAATTACTCTATTTTAAGACAATATGATTATTTATGTAGAAACTCCTGGGGAATCTATACTAATATTTTAATTAATAATTGAATCTAGCAAGGTTGCAGGATCCAAGATCAACATAAAACTGTATTTCCACATACCAGCAAAAAGTAGAATTTTAACATAATAATGTTTATAATAGCAACAAAACCAAAATATTTTAGACTGAATACTATAAAACATTGCATAGCGAAATTAAGGAAGATACAAATAAATGAAGAGAAGTTAGTTTAATGGATCATGAGATTTAACACTGCTAAGATGTCAATTCTCCCTAAGTAAGAATTAAAGATCCAATGCTATCCATACCAAAATCCCAGAAAGCTTTTCTTTCTTTCCTTTTTTTAAAATAAAAACTTACAAGTTCACTGTAAAATGTATATGGAAACGTAAAGTAAAGCCCCTGGACACCACAGAAGTGGAATCCAGTAAGATGTTTTATGGGAGAGCCAGAGTTATCAGCAAACACTTCTCCTTCAGAGGTCAGGTCATAAAGGACACAGAGACCCTGACCTTACAGCATATACAAAATTAAGTTCAAAATGAATCAGAAACACAAATGTAACCATTAAAACTATAAATCTCTTAGAAGAAAACATGGTTGAAAGCCTCATAATGTTGGATTTGGCAATAATTTATTGGCTATGACATCAAAAGCAAAAAATAGATAAACTGGATCTTATCCAAGTGGAAAACTTTTGTTCAGTAAAAGATACAATCAACAAAGTGAAAAGGTAACCAACTCATGGAAGGTAAGGATATATTTGCAAATCATATATCTGATGAGGGGTTGATAAAATATATAAAGTTCTCCCACAGTTCAGTAACAACAACAAAATAACCCAACCACAAAATAGGCAAAGGATAGGAATAGATATTTTTCCAAAGAAGATATATAAGTGGCCCATAAGCACATGAAAAGAAGCCAACAAAGATCCGTCTAGTCAAGGCTATGGTTTTTCCAGTAGTCACGTATGGATGTGAGAGTTGGACTATAAAGAAAGCTGAGCGCCAAAGAATTGATGCATTTGAACTGTAGTGTTGGAGGAGACTCTTGAGAGTCCCTTGGACTGCAAGGAGATCCAACCAGTCCATCCTAAAGGAAATCAGTCCTGAATACTCATTGGAAGAAATGATGCTGAAGCTGAAACTCCAATACTTTGGGCACCTGATGCAAAGAACTGATTCACTGGAAAAGACCCTGATGCTGAGAAAGATTGAAGGTGGGAGAAGGGGATGATAGAGGATGAGATGCTTGGATGGCATCACCAACTCAATGGACATTATTTGAGTAAGCTCTGGGAGTTGGTGATGGACAGGGAAGCCTGGCGTGCGGCAGTCCATGGGGTCGCAAAGAGTCAGACACAACTGAGCAACTGAACTGAACTGAACATCCCTAATCCTTGTGAATGTGTAGTGAAAGTCACTCAGTCATGTACGACTCATTGTGACCCCATGGACTATATAGTCCATGGAATTCTCCAGGCCAGAATACTGGAGTGTTCCCAACCCAGGGATCGAACCAGGTCTCCCACTTTGCAGGTGGATTCTTTACCAGCTGAGCCACAAGGGAAGCCCAATAATACTGGAGTGGGTAGCCTATTCCTTCTCCAGGGGATCTTCCGGAGCCAGGAATTGAACTGGGGTCTCCTGCATTGCAGGTGGATTCTTTACCAACTAGAGAAATGAAAATTAAAATCACAAAATACCACTTCCCACATATTAGTATGGCTACAATTAAAAAAAAAACAGAAAATAATAAGTTAGCAACGTAGCAGGGAAATTTGAAAATTTTCTGCTCTGGTGGTGGGAATGCAAAATGGTGCAGTTGCTAAGGAAAACAGTATGGCAGTTCCTCAAAAAATAAATATAGAATTACCATGTAACTCCATGTCTGGTTTATCTCCAAAAGAAGTGAAAGTAAGGACTTGAACAGATGTTTGTAAACCCAAATTTATAGCAACATTATTCACAAAAGCCAAAAAGTAGAAGCAGCCCAAGTTCTCCACTGATGAATAGATAAACAAAATATGAAATACCCATACAATGGAATATTATTCGGTCATAAAAAGGAAGGAAATTCTGACACATGTCACAATATGGATGAAATCTGAAGATATTATGTTAAGTGAAATAACCCAGTTACAAGAGAGCAAGCACTGCATGATTCCACTTGGAGGAGTTTCTCTAGAACAGGCTAATTCATTGAGATAGAAAGTAGAATGAGATTGCAGAAGACTGGGGGAGGAGGAGGGAGCCAGTAGTGAATGGATCCAGAGTTTCGGTTTGGGATGATGGAAGGCGATGATGGTGGTATTTAATGCCATTGAATGGTAGCATTAGGTACAGTTAAAATAAAATACCTAGATGGTAAAAACAGATAGCCAGACAGATGTATCCATAAATGGATAGATAAATGATAGATAGATAATAGATAGGAAAGACACAGTGAATATTGTTTCAGCACCTTCCCCTCCACTGATCACATCTCAGTTTCCTGCTTTTCATAGCCTCATTTGACATTTAAGCCTCTCCCTGTGGTGTTGGGGGAAAATGGCTTTCCCTTGGAATTTAACCCACTCCTACTTCCGGGGAGTGTGTGCTAGTGGATACAAAAGAAGAACAATGATTGCCCCGTGAGGGATTTACGCTTCAGTGAGGCAACAGGAAATCATAAAGATCACTTATGCATTCCTTCAGGAAATGCTTCTCAAGTGCCAAGCACTGTTTGGGGTCTGGAAACACCACTGTGAAACAAATGCTTCCATGCAACAGACGGACGATTTCTGGTCTTGGGGTGCTTATAACCTTTTTTCAATCGGGGTATAGTTGCTTTACAATGCTGTGTTAGTTTCTGCTGTACAACAAAGTGTATCAGCCATATGTATGCAGCTATCTCCTCTCTCTTGGACCTCCCCACTACCATCGCCTGTAGGTCATCCCAGCACTGAGCCGAGCTCCCTGTGCAAGACAGCAGGTTCCCGTTAGCTGTCTGTTTTACACATGGGAGTGCACATGTCAATCCCAACCTCCCCGCTCATCTCCTCCCACCCACCCCCGCCCACTCCTCCATTTCCTATGTCTGCGTCTCTATTCCTGTGTTGCAGATAGGTTCACACAAGTGCTTTAGTATACGATGCTTGTTTTTCTCTGACTTACTTCACTCTATATGACAGACATTAGGTCCACCCAGGTCTCTATTGTTGGTGGGAAGAGATACATGGATATAGAACATGTACCCTGATATATAAAGTATTGAGTAGTGCTGAGTGCTTGCTGAGACAGAGAAGGGGGACTGGAGGCTGCAGTCTCAACAGGGCAGCCAGGACAGGCTTCTCCCAGAGGTGATGTGCAGCAGAAATTTGTGTAATGTCCATGTGGCAGTGTCTCTGGACATGGGAACCATCCGAGTGTCTAGAGTGAAAAAACCCAGGCAGGGGACAGCAAATGTGAATGCCTTTGGTGGGATGGGGATCAGCCAGAAGGCTGGAGGGCTGCGGCCAGCGAGTGAGGGAGCAGTTGTAGGAAATGGGGTTGGGACAGCCAAAGGCCATGAAAAGAACTGATTTTTAATTTTCCTCTGGGTGAAGGGGGAATCCATCCGAGGGCTTTGTGCTGAGGAAGAAAAATCAAAACTGCTTTGCAAGAGGCTTTTGAAAAGCATTTTTTACCATGGATGGACCTAAAGATGACCATCTCTAGTAAGTTAGTAAGCCAGAAAGAGAAAGACAAATACCACATGACATCACTCACATGTGGAATCTCAAATATGACACAAATGAGCTTATCTATGAAACAGAAACAGGCCCAGACAGAGGACAGACTTGTGGTCGCCAAGGCAGTGGGGTGCGGAGGGGCAGGGATGGGAGCTCGGGATTAGCAGATGTAAACTGTTGTGTAGAGAATGGGTAAACAACCAGGTCCCACTGTATACCACAGGGAACTATATTCAATATCCTGTGATAAACCATAACGGAAAGGAATGTGAAAAAGAATGTATATATATATGCGTGTGTGTGTGTGTATAACTGGGTCACTCTGCTGTGCAGCAGAAACTAACACGGCATTGTAGATCAACGATACTTCAATAAAATAAAACTGAAAAAAAGAAGCATTTTTACTTTGCAGACTTTTTTTGACCCTGGTCAAAAAGAAGAGAGGGTGTGGCAGTGTGTGGCATCTATGATGCGGAGATTGATGCAGGAAGAGAAAATAGGGCAGGCAGCAGAGACAGGGGAGTGGGGAAGGAAGACGAAAAGAAAGTAACATTTCTATCCAGCATTTTCAAGAAGGCTCTGCAACTAGCACTGAGGGGCGACAAGGACTTCTGCTGGACTTTCATCTCCAAGACCCGATGGACCGCCTGCTGCTACTTCTCCCCTCCTTGGAGGACCCTGATGGCCCACCACTGTCCTGGCACCCCCTTAGGTCCACAGTCGGAAGCCTCCACCAGGTCTTAAGTTTGGTTTCTGGGCAGAAGGTAAGGATCCCAGATAAAACAACAGCTTCTCAGAAGTGTCCAACCTCTATCTAACGGACAAAAATTCCCCAGCTCACAAAACGCATCTTTGAAGCTTTGAAAAGCTCTGGTAACTGCCTCTGGGCAGACATGAGGATCTTGAGTTGAGTGGCTGCCCAAAGATGAGTCACTTTGTGGATTTAGCAGGGCTGGTGAGATCAAACCTGACAGAGGCTCGCAGATAAGATATAGCAAGTGCAGGTGATGCCCCCCACTAAGGGTCAGATTCCAAAGTGGTCTCTAGCAGGGATTCCGTTTTCTGTTCCCACCCTTGAATCTCATGGGGAGCGGGGAGGGGACTTAGGAATAAAGTGGTCCTATTTAGAGATGGACACCCAGGGTCACACAGAATGAAGAGGCCTTGGGTCCAGGGATCTAGTCCCAGTCCCTGGTCTGACCACACCCTGCTTGTTGCTCCAGGCCACGGAAGCAGAAATTGTCACTAAAGTGCCAGCGGCCAACACTCACCGGGGCGTGAAGCAGCGCCTTGGCTTCCGACTTGGTCATGGTGCTTCCCTCCAGGGGAAGGCGCTCTATCTTCCCTGTCTGGGCGAAGAGTAGGTGCGTCCCAGGAGGCAGGGGGATCACAGCGGTAGGAACCGGGGGTCCATGGTGAACTGGAGGAGCCACTGTACTCAGACCTGGGCGGCAGGAGATGGCATTGAGCAAGGCCCGTATGCAGCAGGAATGCACAAATCCACGTGTGTGGGCACATGCACGGACTCACACACGTGCACCCCACACCCCGTCACGTCCCCTCAGCACCACAAACTGCACAGTCACACGTGCCTATTAATGTCTGAGAGCGCAAGGAGCAGAAAGACCACAGCCAGTCAAAGGGCATTTGTGATGAAGATGGCACAGGGCTTGACTCTAACCTTAAACATCAAATGGAAAAGATGGCTCAGCCTCCCCCTTAACGGCGCTAACCTGGCTATGGGTGCCCTGCTCTGGATGCAGGCTGTAGCAGTGATCCAAAACAATACAACAGCAGAAACCCTGAAATCCTGGCCACAAGGAACTCGCGCCCCCGTAGGAAGCTGCTGAGTATTTTCATGCCCAGTGGACTTGAAAGTCTAGGCAAGCCTATCAGAGTGGACTTGCCCCACTCACCCCATCCCATGGGGGCAGGAGGGTCTCAGGCCCCACAAGCAGGAACACAGTCCTTCTGGCCTTTTCGGGACAAAACGATGGGCGAGGCTAATCCTCCCTTAGACGCAGCCTTGCCTCCTCCCTGCTGACCTGCATGTCCGGCAAAGCTCTGGTTCACCTGACAGGAGAATGTCCCAGGAGGGGACAGGCACCCTGTGCTGAGGGTAAGGAACATGCGATGGGTGTCGGGGAACCTGGGTCCCCGACCCGGTCCTGCCACTCACCACGTGGACACATTATGGGCCTCTGCAGTGAGAGGGCGGAACCAGGTCATGGCCAAGCTCATTTTCAGTTCTTTCTTCTGGTTGATCTTGCCTGTTATACCCAACATAAACCAATCTGGTGGATCTTTCTACTATCTCTAGAATCTACCCCTCCAAACACACTGCCTGCTCCTCCGGCCGACCCTCGCCATTTCTCACCTGCATTAATGCAAATACTGCAACGGCCCCCGCCTCCCCATGGCCACGGTCTCATTCCTTCCTCTCAGCTCTTCTAAAACTGAAACCTGGTCACATCAGCACCTGCTCAAAACCCTTCCTGGGCTCCCCTCTGCCCTCAGGATCAAGCCAGATCCCTCTGCAGATGACTGCAAGACCACAGCATCTGACACACCAGTTAATGCTGGCTGGGTGGGATAATGAAGTTTGTGAGTGATCCCTTCTTAGCAGCCTCTTAGCAGCTCTGGGAAACTATCTGGTAGGGGATCAATTTATGATTATTGGCTATCTGGCAAACGGAGGTGTCAGGAACGATTATATTCGATTTTGGTAACTTGTGACAATTAGCGTTTTCTACATCTGGGACCAAATTTTAGAGCTGAGAAGCATCCTAGAGATTATCTTGCTCAAGTGTGATGTTGAAGCCAAGGACACCAAGACTCAGGCAAGTGTCTGTCCAGTCTCACACAACCCAGCCCCAGTCCCAGCTTGGTGCCTTCCTACCAGCACAGACTGTTGCAGAGCCAGCTTGCAGAAACCGTTGTGGCTGTTGGTTCCTGGCATCATTACAAATGGATCAAGTACCTAAAGGTCCAGGCACAACCTTGCCGAAGGCCAGTGTGACAGAAGGAGAAGGGTTCCATGCCTGAGTAACAGGGTGCTGAGGAGGGGCTGGGAGCATCCCTGCCATGCCCCAGCACAGAGCCACTGAAAGGCCGGGCTGCCCAGTGCGGGGTTTACCAGGAGGAGCCCCAAGCCCACACACACACTCTCTGCTATTGACTGCAGTCTTATCCAGCAGGTCCTGCCCATCATTTGCACAAGACAGGTTTGTACCAAAAAGGAAAAGAAAAGGGTGAGAAGAGGGAGAAGGTAAGTGGGGAGAGAGATGGTGAGGAGGGGTACGAATTATGGGGAGATGGAAAAGGGGGCTGCAGAGGGGAGAGAGGAAGGGAAGGGACAGGCTTCGAGTCGGTGGAGCAGCTCAGGATTCAGAGCAGGCAGAAAGTGCCAGCTGTGCCCCAGGCAAGGGTCCCCAGCAATGCTCGCGGATGCCCAGACGCCCCGTCTCCAGCGCGGCTCTCCGACTTACACGGCGGCCTCACCCCAGGCCTAGTCCTGGTCCCCTCCACCTCGCGGCCGTCGCGGTCCACACACCAGCAGTAGCCGCTGCTGCCGTGGCACTGGGTGGGCGCGTAGTGGCCGTGCTCGTCACACTCGGGGACGAAGAGCCCAGGGGGCCGGGGCCGCTGGGAGTCCACCGCCCCCAGGATGTGTTCCCGCTCTTGCTGGCATCGGGTTTTCTGCACTTCTGTTAGAGAGGGGGGCAAATGGAGGGTCGTCAGTTCAAGCCCCCGCACCCAACTCGGAACCTGGCAAGCTGCCTGGTCATTGCCCCGTTTTATTAATTTAAAAAAATTTTTTGTTCACCTTTATTGAAGGATGTTGACATACAATATTCTTAGTTTCAGGTACATGATAAGGATTCAGAATTTTTATAGATTATACTCCTTTTAAACTTATTATAAAATATTGATTTTATTCCCTATGTTCTTGCTATTGTTCAGTTGCTCAGTCGTGTCTGACTCTTAGCCCTCCAGCGTCCTCTGTCCATGGGGTTTCCCAGGCAAGAATACTGGAGTGGGTTGCCATTTCCTCCTCCAGTGGATCTTCCTGACCCAGGGATCGAACCTGAATATCCTTCTTGGCAGGCAGATTCTTTACCACTGAGCTACCTTGAAGGCCCTATACTCCCTAGGTTGTACAATTTATCCTTAGAGCTTATTTTTAATTTTTTTAAATTCAATTTTTATTTTATATTGGAGTATAGTTGATTTATAATGTTGTGTTAGTTTCAGGTATACAGCTAAGTGATTCAGTTATACATACACATATGTGCATTCTTTTTCAGATTCTTTTCCCATATAGGTTATTACAGTGTACTGAGTAGAGTTCTCTGTGCTACCTGGTAGGCCTTTGTTGATTATCTTATATACAGAAGTATGTATATGTTAATCCTAGATGTTTTATTAATTAAAAATTTTAAACATCATTACTAGTTAGTGGCCTTAATGGTCAAGAAGAGGATGTCTACATTTTCTTTTCCTTTTTAGGCCATTTTTTTTTTTTTCAGTTTTGAAAAACTGAGGCAAAACTGACCTATAATCAACCAGTTTACAATGAACAATTCAGGGGTATTTAGTGCAGCCACAATGCTGAGTGACCACCCCCTCCCTCTACTAGCAACACATTTTCCTTACCTCAAAAGGAAATCCCCCAGATCTATTACATAGCTGTCTCCACTTCCTCCTTCCTTCCAGCCCCTGACAACCACAAGTCTGCTTTTGTCTCTATGGATTTACCTATTTTGGTTCGTTCTCATAAATGGAATCTTACAATATGTGACCTTTTGTGTCTAGCTGCTTTCACTCAGCAGGATGTTTTCAAGGTTCATCCGCATGGTAGCCATGTAACAGTACTTAGTTCTTTATTCATAGCTGAATAATATTCTATTGCTGTCTATACCACATTCTGTTTACTGTTCATCATTTGATGGACAACAATGACATTTGTTTTAAGAAACTTTAAGCTTTTCTTAAATGTGTTCTTTCTGTCCTCACCAGTTTCTTGATCACCCACACTGAGTCCAGGTCAAAGATATGGGTGACCACAGGGCACATTTACCAGCATACGTGTGTTTCCTTTTAATTACGGGCGAGTGTTTGGCATGAAACATGGCCTTCCAACTGTGCAACTCATATCCCGAGGCTGGGAAATAACCACTCCATCTGTGGGGAACTGCTGATGAGATGCTATATTCTAGAATAAACAATTCTCAAGTGCGCACCATCCCCATCACTTCACGGCAAATTGGAGGGGAAAGAGTAGAAGCAATGATAGATTTTATTTTGTGGAGCTCCAAAATCACTGTGGATGGTGACTGCAGCCATGAAATTAAAAGATGCTCGCTCCTTGGAAGGAAAGCTATGACAAACCCAGAGAGCATATTAAAAAGCAGAGACATCACTTTGCCAATGAAGATCCATATAGTCAAAGCTATAGCTTTTCCAGTAGTCATGTATGAATGAGAGTTGGACCATAAAGAAGGCTGAGCGCCAAAGAATTGACTCTTTTGAACTGTGGTGTTGGAGAAGATTCTTGAGAATCCCCTGTACAGCAAGGAGATCAAACCAGTCCATCCTGAAGGAAATCAACTCTGAATATTCATTGGAAGGACTGATGTTGAAGCTAAAACTCCAATACTTTGGCCAGCTGATGCGAAGAGTCAGCTTATTGGAAAAGACCCTGATGCTGGGAAAGAGTGAAGGCAAAAGGAGAAGGGGGCACCAGAGAGTGAGATGGTTGGATGGCATCACTGACTCAATGGACATGAATTTGAGCAAACTCCGGGAGATGGTGAAGGACAGAGGAGCCTGGCGTGCTGCAGTCCATGGGGTCACAAAGAGTCAGATATGACTAAGTGACTGAACAACAACAACAAAAGCTGCTTCCACAATGAGTAGAGCCTAGCGACGACGGCATCCAGACAGGCCAGCATCACCAGGGCCTGTGCAGCTGAAGTGTGTGAGAGCCACACTTAAGCCAAACTGAACCATGTCAGCTGCCCTTCTTCTGCAGGCCTTTCCATTCACTCATTCATCCATTCATTCATTTATTGTGTGGCTCCCTCTCCTCCTCCTAGGTGAATCCTTTAAGAATCAGCTCAGGCATGAGCTCCCTCCAGGAAGGCTTCTCAGGCCCTCCAAGAGTGCCTAGGATGCTCTGGGCTCTCATCACTCTGATGCTGAGACTCAGAGGCTGTTCCTTGTCTGTCTCTCTGAGATTTTAGGCTCTGAGAAAACAGCTAGTGACTGTATCTGCTTTGCCTTAACTTGGGAAGCACTTCCTGGGCTGGAGTCAGGACGCATATGGAATAACCCCCAGGTCCTGCCCTCAAGGAGCTCACAGTCTGGAGGGAAGGGAACAAGCAAACACAGAGTGACAAGCCAGTGAGTCATTGCTTGACAGGAGCGCCTAGGACACAAACAATACACACAAGACATCCTTTCTTTTGTCTTCTTGGCTGCACCACATGGCTTGCAGAATCTTAGTTCCCCAACCAGAGATCAAACCCGAGTCCTTGACAGTGAGACTATGGAGTCCTAGCCATTGGACTGTCAGGGAATTCCCAAAATATCCTCTCTGTAGGGCTTAGAGAGCAAAGGTGTGGTGGAACGCTTTTTTATTTTAATCTTTATTGGAAAACTGTGGTTATACAATCCAGGACAGGGCTCTACTGACTTTTTCTGCTAAGGAGCAGAGAATAAATATTTTGGGTTTTGTGGGCCATATGATCTCTGTCACAGTTCAGTTCTATGGATGTGGCATGAAAGCATCCAAGTTTAATACATAAATGAATGTGTGTTTCAATAAAACTTTATTAATAGACACAAACGGTGGGCCACATTTGGCCTGTGGGAGATATAGCTTTCAACCCTGGCTCTAGGACATTGATAGTTACATTAGGGGGAAATCTTATATACTCATGTATTAATATATTACTGCTTTAGTACTATATGTATAGTAATAGAATAGATAATAATATATTACATATTTCATAGAATTTCATGTCTGAAAAGTGCTTTTGTTCCTCAGTTCCACCACTTCTGCTCTTGTCAGCAATGCTGGTCAACCAGTGATGTCAGGAGTAACTAATCCCCTGGTACTATTTGAGACAAGAGTGGAATGTGATGAATGTGCATGGCTGGAATTTGAAGTCCTGCACCCCAGGGTTCCTCTGTGACTGTACTTCCACCAGGCCTTCTCAGCGACATTCGGTGTGTGCTGCCAGCGAATGTTTCAAGTGCCTTTGTCTGTACTGCCAGTTCTCACACCCAGCCAGCTGGGTGTGGCTGCCTCCTTGATTAGAAGCAGTGAGCCCACCAGAAAAGTGTGTGTTGAGCCTGGCAAGGGGCAACCGGGTCTGCTCTTTTGTCCCAGAGGCTAATAGAAAAACCAAAAAATCAAAAACAAGGTCCTACTGTACACAGCACAGTGAGCTATATTCAATATTCTGTGATAAACCAGAATGGTAAAGAATATTTAAAAACAAAAGAATGTCCATATGTGTGTAACTGAGCCACCTCACTGTACAGCAGAGATGAGCTCGCCACTGTAAATCAGCTATTTCTGTGCAGTCCCTCAGTCGTGTCCAACTCTGTGACCCCTGGACTGCAGCACACCAGGCTGCCCTGTCCTTCACTACATCTCAGTTAAAAAAGAGAAAAACAAACAAAAAGCATTTGATGTAGGAAGAGCCGAACAAAGGTACAAATAAGCCATCCAGTTGATACTAAAAATGTTGGTCTTGCTCACTCTTAGGTGTGGGGCTTGCTTACTTCCCCAGTATCTTAAATTTGTTCACTTAATTCTCACTATAATCCTGTGCAGCAGGCAACTATGGCTTGTATGTCAGATGAGAGAACTGAGGTTTGCATTGGCTCCCCCAGGCCACAGCACTGGCAAATGTTTTAGCTCAAGCTAGAATCCAGGTCTCTGGATCCCCAGCCCAGCGCCGGGCCCTCTGCATACACGTGCCCAGGACGGCCCCTGCACACTGAACATGTTATGTCCATAGTCTCTCTCTCTCTCTCTCACACACACACACACACACTAGCTTAACACACTCACCGGAATTATCTGTGGCCCACAGACTTGTTCTCCTTCCATCAACATCTATATATGGTGCTGCCTTTCCGCTCAGAAAACAAGCCTGGTGTTCTGTGTACTGTCAACAAAACCAAGCTTTTAAGGGAGTAGGGGCACCTCTCTGTTCTGGGGCTGACAGGACTGTGTGAGCCAATATACGAAATCTCCAGTGATCTAGAATTTCCAGCGGAACTTCGAAGTGCTATATCTTGAACTTACGTAACAGTGTCGGGGAGACCTCAATGGTGCCTCAGGAAGCAGAACTCCCTTTTGTTTATGGAAGCTGTGTTTATGATATCACTGTGTTCCTGGGGATGGCTTCTCAGCCTGGCCCACAGAGGCCCCTCCAGACCCACAGCGGGAGGGCCCCACTATGGGTGGGGTAGGGGTGGGGTGGTAAAGACACATTCCATCCTGGCTTCTGGCCGATAAAATGATAACTGAGGCAAGAGTCTCCTTATTCTTTACTCATCTGCTCTCTTTACTCATCTTTCCTCTTTCCTCTCTTTTCTCATCTCTTTATTTGCCTGAGGGAGGAAGCGTTTAGGATATACTTATCTGGGGAACAGCAAGGAGTCTGGGGTGGCTTTTCTCAAACTGAGGACAAAGAGAAAGACAGGAGGCCATTGAATGAGGGAAAGGGTGGGATGATATGGGAGAATGGCATTGAAACATGTTAATTATCATATGTCTAATCAATCGCCAGCCCAGGATTGATTCTCGGGGCTGGTGCTTCGAGATTTCCTGTGGGGGGAGGGAGGAGGGAGGGAGGAGGGAGGGGTTTCTGGAGGGGGAGCATATGTAAACCCATGGTGATATCATGGCATTGTATGACAAAAACAATAAAAGGGAGGAAAAAAAAAAAAAGACAGGAGGCCATTCAATAGATAAACTTAAAGGATAAGAAAGGGATGGCAGAGGGAACTACAGATAGAAAAACAAGCTATGCTCCTAAATCCCTGACCCACAGAAACTGTAAGGTAATATACATTTACTCTTTTAAGCTGCTAACTCTGGGGGATAATTTGTTTCAGAGAAATAGGTAACTAATATGGCAGTTTTCAAACTTCCTGACCGTGATCCATAGAAACGCATTGCACTCTGCAATTCAGGACACATACACACACTTACACATATACACACGTGCACACAACTCAGTCATGCACTAGACAAAGATTTACAACCGTCATTTCATGAGACAAGACTTATTCCTACTGCACATACTCTGCATGCTCTGTTTTCTTGATTATTTTCTATTTCATTCCATTCCATTTAAATGAAAATGGTAATAACAACCCACTAAGCTGATTTCACAATCCACACACGCATTTTGGGCAAAGAATGCAGAAGGACAGCAGAGACAAGTTATCATTTTTTTCTGTTTTGCTTATTGTTGGTTGATACTGCGATAGCCATGACCTTAACTGACTATCCTCTATAGCTAGTGTTTTATTTAAAAATCAACCCCCTCTGTATAGAGCAGGTACCAAAAACTGCTGAATGTCTAATCCCTACACTTCATTATGTTTGGCAGTAGGAGTTTGAATGGTACTATACTTAACTTTTTGGTCAATATTTCATTGGGTATTTAGTATTTTATAAAATTTAAAAAAACATGATGAAAACCTCAGTGTTCCCATTCCAACTGGAAATACATTAGAAATACCAATGCAGCAAGGCTCCCGAGCCCCAATTTCCTCTCCTCTCATAGAAGGTAACCTGTATTCTGAGGCTCCCGAGCCCCAGTTTCCTCTCCTCTTAGAGAAGGTAATCTTTATCCTGAGGCTTTGGTTTCTCATTCCCACGTGCACAGTTTATCATTTTAACGTATATGTATATACATATGCAGGTTTCTTTTCATACAGACTGCCTATATCCTTTTGTGACTATTTTTTTAATAGGTAAGAAGTAAATTTATCAAGAGAGACACACACTGAGTGTGGGCCATCTCGAAAAGTGAGAGCTTTGTATGACTACATTTTTTTGCCCAACAGACTGTCGAGATTTAGTCATTAACTCTAGTTCATTCATTTAATTACTTAATTTTGGGGGCCACACTGTATGGCTTGGGGGATCCTAGTTCCCTGACCAGGGACTGAACCCAGGCCCATGGCAGTCAAAGTACAGACTCCTAACCACGGACCACTAAGGAATTCCCTTTAGTTCACTCATTTCAACTACTGCTGCATATTATTTCACGGTATGAATTGTACCCAAACTCATCTGTCCATTTCTCCTGTTGGTAGTCGCTTAGACTTTTTTTCTCTTATAAACAAGACTTGATGGAGACAAGTACATTACTAAAGTACATTTTCTCTCAAGCATACATATAGATGATGAATTTCTTAAGAAAACAAGATTAAATACCAAAATAGTCCTAGCAAAGAAATCTGCTTCGTTTTATCCTTGTCCCGCTTTTGTGTCCCAGGCTACAGGTCTGGATTTGTTTCTGTGTAGTCAACAGAGCCAAGGGGGGGCAAGTGGTTGGGTTAAAAACACAAAAAGAAAACAATGAAACGTCTGCTTCCTTTTGAACTGGAGATGTGAAGGAAGCCTAAGGAAATAATGACTTAGTCGTTTTGATAGTTGCTGGAATGTCTTAATTAATTGCAAGCACAAAAGGCTGGTGCTGCCTGGGATCATGTAGGCTGAGGGTTGGTCAATTCTTTCAGTCAAGGGCCAAGTAGTAAATATTTCAGGCTTTGTAGGCCTTAAAGGCTCTGCCACAACTACTGACCTCTGCCTTTGTGGAATGAAAGCAGCTGTAGACTATTCACAAACTAAAGAGTCTGAGTGTTCCAATAAAACTTTATTTGCAAAAGTACAGGCAGTGGGCCAGATTTGACCTGCAAGTCATAGTTTACTGACCTCTGTCCTAGGCGGAAGAAAACAATTTAGACCAGCAATATGTAGTACTATGTACCAACATTTAAACTTAATTTAATATTCTTCTTTTTAGATCCTCCAGCTATCCTAAAATCCAGTCACACCAGTCCTATTGAGAGCATGAATAAATAAATACTTGTATACACCACAGCGGGAAGGGAAACTAATGCAGTCATTTATTTCCTTGATAACTGTAAAGAACTATGAGCCCCACCATGGAGCATGTAATTCTGCTGGACACTGGAAACATGAAAATAAAATGCATAGGCACCTATACTCAAGGCATTCAAGGCTAGTGGAGGAGACAGACATTGAAATAGTTCTTGAAAGTGAAGTCACTCAGTTGTGTCCGACTCGGAGACCCCATGGACTGCAGCCTACCAGGCTCCTCTGTCCATGGGATTTTCCAGGCAAGAGTACTGGAGTGGGTTGCCATGCCCTTTTCTTAATCACTCAAAAAAGTGGTTATGTGGAAAGTTCCATGTATTTCTTATTGAAACACTGATAAATATATTTGACCAACAATTATAGTAAATACCAACAAAACTGGTTAACTCCAGCCAGAGGCATCAAATGCATCCTTAATCTCACGACAGGTGACCATGTGGTTTGGGGAACTGAATCCGGGTTAGAATCCATTGGGCAGAGTTTGGTCTTAGTTTGATCCTTAGTTCTAGTACTTACTACCTCTGGGATCTTGATTGCGCTTTTACTTCTTTATGTTTTAGCATCCTTTACATAAATAGAAATACTGCTACTACTTACTTTAAAGAGGAGATTATGAACATTATATGAAACAGTAGATAAAGCACCCAGCACACAGTAGGCCCCACACAAAAGGCAGCCAATCGTATGTATTCATTCAAAAGCATTTGTGGAGTTCCAGGATCATTCCCGGTACAGAATTAAGGCCATCATTATCCTTATGATCCAACGAGATTATCACAAAAGTCTCAGGTCAGTAGGCAACTTGAGAAGCTGCACAGTCCAGGTATAATAGGTAATACGGACAATTCGGAAGAGTCCTCAGCCTGCCTCTTCCCATAACTGATGGCCCTCACCTCCCTCACTCCCACCCCAGCTCTGTTCCCCATGACTCTGCAGAACCTGAGATGGTTAATTCTAGGTGTCAACTCGATTGGGCCACAGAGTGCTCAGATATTTGGTCAGACATTATTCTGGGTGGTTTCTGTGAGGGTGTTTTGGCCTGAGACTAATCTTTCACTCCCTAAACTAGGTAAAGCAGATAGCCCTCCCTTATGTGGGTGGGCCTCATCCAATCAGTTGAAGGCAAGAATTGAACATAAAGGTGGACCCTTCCCCAAATAAAAAAGGATTCTCCCTCCTGGATGACCTGTGAATGGAGCATGAGCTGTTTGTTGCCTTTGGACTTGAACAGAAACACTGGTTATTCCCGGGTCTCCAGCCTGCTGACTGCAGTCCTTGCGACTAACGGACCTCTATAACTGTGCATGGGTCAATTCCTTCCAATAAATCTCTTTATAGGTAAATAAATACATTTCTCTCTTTCTCTCTACACACACACACACGTTCATTAGAGCAACTTCTCTGGAGAACCCTGAAAAATACAGATCACTTCTTACTCTTCTGATCTAGGTGTGGTACCCCTGGAATTATGCAGTAGACAGCTGTACTGCTCACTCACCCACCTCCGCTCTCCCCGAGCCTCCCACATACCCACCGTGTCTCTCTCCCAGGGCTATGGACTCCGTACTCATGGATATAGATGGCAACGACCTGTCTACTCCAAACACCCCACCACCTCACCTCCAGGCACGCAGCGGAAGCCGTCTCCTTGGTAACCAGGTTTGCACTGGCATGTGAAGGATCCTGGCGTGTTGTAGCAGAAAGCATCGGGGTGGCATCGGCTTGGCTGGCATTCATCCACGTCTGCAAGAGAGCCACCAAGCCCAGGGAGAGTGAGACTTCTTCCAGAATTCCTAGCTTACACAATAATATAAGCCACTTGCTCTCCACTTTCAGGAACCCAAGTTCTGATCTGGGAACCATGATTGAAGAACTCACTAAACATTAATTATAAAAACACTGATTCTTCAATTTCTATCTAGTACATTCACAGATGCGTTTCACTTTGATGTTTTCATGAAAAATCAAGCATACAAAAGGAAAAAATGAAAGGATTTTTTTTTCATTATTTCCTTCTTATAACTGAGAGCTTCAAAAATGTCTAAGAGTTGGGAGACAGATGATTAACTGATTGACAGAAAAATCTCAGAGACCAGAGAAAAAATTCATATTCTCAGTAACAAAGAGGAAGGATTTCATAAATGATGATCTCTTAGAAAGGCTTGGACTTCCCAGATATACTCTAGGGTATAATGTTAAGTAATTTTGCAAACCAAGGGACCAGGAAACTATGTTCAGAGTTATCTTATTTCAAATTATCTCGAAGAGCACCCTGGCCACTGGCTGATCTGGGGTCTGAGAGAATTTTGTGGAGTCATTTACTCTCTGCCTCTGCAGTCAAAAAGGGGACTTAATTTTTGGGGAGGCACAAAATGAAAGCAGGCTGGATGAACAACTGTATATATCTTATTAAATAAAAGACTAGACTTTAAATGACATGTGTATAAGCATTGTTAGTCTTTTCATGTCTTTTCATGAAAGACAAACTGCTCAGTTCCTAGCAGACAGCAGGCATTTAATTATGCCTGAACAAGCAAGTGACATGGAACAAAATAGTACAGGGAGAACAGGTGTCTTCTCCAACAAGACATAGCTCCCCAAGCAAAATGCATAATTCAAAGTTCTAGAGACACAAAATGCAGCCTGTTCACTCAATAGAGTTGAGAGAATTTGTTGTTGTTTAGTTGCTAAGTTGTGTTTGTGAGCCCGTGGACTGAGCCTGCCAGGCTCCTCTGGCCATGGGATTTCCCAGGCAAGAACACTGGAGTGGGTCGCTGTTTCCTAGAGAGACAAATTCTCTCGAGTTCAGAGGCGGGTGAGTAATGAGTACACGATAAGCGTCACCTGGGGAATTTTTCCAGGTCGCACAGAGGAAAGTCAGAGCAACCACGCACCTTGGCAGGCTCGGCCATCCCCAGAGAAGCCTGGGAGGCAGGAGCAGGTATAGGAGGAGCCGCCCGTGTAGATGCACTGGGCCCGCTGGGAGATGTCACAGTCGTGAAGGCCGGTCTCGCAGTAGTTGATGGGGCGCTGGTCCATGACAGCTTCAGACAGAAAGTTAACACACAGTGTTCAGGTGAGTCCCTAAGCAGCCCCCAGGCCTTCCAAGCAGTTAGTCCACTGAGCCGGAGACTGTGCCTGGAGTGCAGCCTCCCGAGGTCTCTTCAGGTTCACCCCGCTGACCGCGGGGTGCTAGCCCTGATCTCCTTTGATTCCTCTCCTGGATCCCACCTCTGCTGAGTGTTCACAGACTGACCCCCACAGTGGGGCATACAGCCTGGCTTTCGACCTCAACTTCAACCCAGGGCTCTGTCTCAGACCACTCTCCACACCCAGTGCCCGGAACCCCATGCCCCCTGCATCTGGATGTGGAGGTGGACCACTGCAGGCAGACACGCTTCCTGTGTAACTCTTGGTGGAACGTTTGGGCCTGAGATCTGAGACTTCCACACAGTATTTTTGACTTTGGTTCACTGTGTGTGCGTGAAGTCACTTCAGTCATGCCCGACTCTTTGTGATCCTATAGACTGTAGCCCACCAGGCTCCTCTGTCCATGGGATTCTCCAGGCAAGAATACTGGAGTGGGTTGCCATGCCCTCCTCCAGGGGACCTTCCTGAGCCAGGGATCGAACCTGTGTCTCTTACGTCTCCTGCATTGGCAGGAGGGTTCTTCACCACTGAGCCACCTGGGACGCCCTTGGCTCACTAGGTGGGAGGGATATTTATTATGAATGGCAAAGTCAAAGTCATCCATTTCCCACCAAGGAAGGAGAAATAAACTTTCCCAGGGAAGGGAGATAGGGAGAGTGGAATGACCGCGGGGCTCTGGGGTGGGAAGCCCTGGGTTTCAACCAGGTGCATATGAGTCCACTGTGAGGCTTTGGATAAATCCTATTAACTTTCCAGAGTCGCACTTTCTTCCTCTGTAGAACTGGAATGACTTCCAGCTTTCCAAGCGCAGAGAGGTCCAGGAGATGGGACTGTTATTTTCTAAAGGGTCCTGTTGACAAGATTCCTAGGATAAGGACTCCGGAAGTAGGCATGTAGCACAGAGGCTAGACCATCAGACTTCATCTTGTACTCTTGCCTCAAGATGACAGTCAAGGGTTGAGATGAACTAACTCTAAAAAATGCCTGAAACAATCAAGGAAACTTGAATATGGACTGGGTATTCAATCATGCTACGAAATTGTTCATTTTGTTAGGTATGGTAACAGCATTGTATTTGCGTTTAAAAAATTTGCCCTTATATGTCAGATATATATTATGCATGTAGTGTGCATAAAAGACTAGTATCTCTAGTTAGAGGACAGGATATTTGGGGTTTTCTTTAAAGACTGAAATATACCAGCAAAACACTACCACCCTCCCCAGCAGTGGCAGTAGTACTCAGGGATGGGAAATAAAATAAGACTAACAAAATGCTTTATAATATGGAAATTGAATAATAGGTACACCAGAGTTCACTATGTTTTTCACTCTACTTCTGCATATGTTTGAAGTTTTCCATAAGAACAATAATTTAAGCCTAAAAAAAAGTCAAGGGCTAAAGTCTAGGTGATTTCTGATGGCTGGTTAAGATAGGCCAGGGTTCATAAGGTACTTTAACTTCTGGTTTCACGGTTCTGAGGCCCAGGTCAGAGTACTGGCCCTCACAATGTTATAATAGAACCTTTCCTTCCCTCCAAGGAGGCCCTTGATGTTTAGATTATCCTGGATACAAGAGAACTCCTCATCTTTTTCCTCAAGGAGCCTTCCCAAGATTAATTCCAGTTTATCCTGCCTCAAGGGCTTCGGGAGAGAGAGTTCTTAACACTGCCAGAGGACAGGTAAGGAAGAGGATGCTCTTCCAAGGTCTGGGTCCATGAGAGGTTAGCAAAGTACCGTATTGGTGGATGAAGGCCCAGCCTGTGGACTTAGCAGCTTAAACTCCTGAAGTTGAAATGTTAACTAACTCCTATGGAATGGAACAGGGATCACTGAAGCAACTCCTATGGGCCAGAGGGTTGCTGGATTTTAAACTGCTACAAGCAGTCCAAATTTCTGCCTGGAAAACAGAAAACCAGATTACACGGAACCAACCCAAGGACACACTCTGTTTCCTTGAACTCCTCCCGTCTGCTCACTTCCCATCGTTTCTAACATTCTTCTTTCCTCCAGGGTCCTCTCTTGACCAATTCCTTCAGCTCACAAAATGTGAAAAGGACAGTCTTGGAGAACTGGGGTCAAAAAAAGGTAGAAAAAATGTATTCGGAAAGAATAACCAGCAAAGGAGTCTCAGTCCTCCTCCATTAAATATTTGTCATTTAAAGCATGTGAGTGATCAGTTCCCATGTTGTGTTTGCTCCAGCCTCATTCTGCCCCACCCATCATAACAGGGAAGGACCTTACTGCAGCCTGGAAGGATGGGTCCTGCTCAGCTATCACCTTCATCTATGCTTCTATTTATTTTATTATTTTCTGGGGGGCGGGAGCAGCCAAGCTGTGAGGCTTGCGGTACCTTACTTCTCCAACCAGGGGTTTAAACTGTGCCCCCTGCAGTGGGAACATGGAGTCTTAACCACTGGGCCACCAGTTCCCAGGATCCAGTTTTTTTTTACATACAACATAAACGCTTTATTAACAGCAGATCATCCTGGTGGGCCAAGGCGTCAACCCAGACATCCAGCACCCAGTCACAAGTTCAGCACAGCCTCCGAGCCTCTGGCTCTGACTCCAACAGGGTGAGCACGTCGCCCTCATGCACGGGGCCTTTCACATTTTGGATGATGGAGAGGCTCGTATCGTCCATGAATTCTACCCGCACCTGCATGTACTGTCCCTGAGAACCGGTCCTACCTAATACCTTGGTGACCCTGGCAAGCTTGATGGGCTGCACACGGCTCGTGTCCATGATGGCGGCGCAGTAGCGGTTGGGTGGAGAGAGCCCAGGATCCAGTTTTAACAAGGAATTACGGGAGAGTGAAGCTGACCACTAAATTATCCAATGATGAGCCAGAGTATTTTTTTTGCTTTCAGGCAGACTTGGTTTTATCCTGTGAGCCATCACTCTGTGTGGTTGAGTCTCAAAGGAGCCAGTTAAAAGAGACAAAAGGCCAAGTAAAACGAAATTGCACAGGGGCTACTGACAGGGGGAGAAGCACTTGAAGGAGATGATCTTCAAGTGGTTTTCATACTTGTTTCTGAGCAATGGGATCCATTACTCTAACAAAATGGTACTCGGAATTTTATATGTAGGAAAATGAAATAGTCTGTCCATGGCTTACTAGTGTCCCTGTTGGCAGATCCTGGGGCATCTCTAAGGGCTCTTTGGGACACAAGAAGCCTGTGGTCTAGCCTAATAACCTCATTTACAGGTGAGGAACTGAGGCCCAGAGAAGTTAACTTAAGTTGATTTTTCCCTCAAAATCAAAAGCCTAGGGGTAGACATTTGCTTACCACCTGTGTTACACCCCGCTCTAGCCCTTCCATGAGGGGGGATGCCAGGGACGTCTGGAAACAGAAACCCAGGACATCATGCATTGTTCATATACCACCGGTTAAAGGATCTGCCACCCAAGTTTGAGCCGAAATGTAATGTAAATGGTACTGCCACAAAAACAGACCTTTGAATCTTCTTCATCGAAAAAAGCAGAGAAAGAAATCAGGCCACATTCATAGAAATTGTTGTTTTCAATGGGAAAAAAAAGATAGAGGCAACTTTGGCAGAGCTGAAATCTCAGCTCTGTGCACAGGGGCCTGGCCGTGTCTCAGTTCACAGATGTTTGGGTCATACTCAAAATGTGAGAACGGCCTGTTCCCTCCGCCCTCAAGACACCACCTCACTGGGACCTTGGCAGCCTCATGAGTTTCAAGACAGAGCAAACACAAAGCCTGCTAGGGTTTAGTAAACAGCAAGGAAGGGGCAAAGAGATGGTTCACTGATGCAGTGAAAGAGAAATATGTTTTAAATTGGGAATAAATGTTGAGCTCAGATTCCCCCTTCAGCATGCTGCCCTCCAGACCTGGAAATATCCAAGAATTTTTGAACTTGAAAGTTTTGGAAACTACAGGTCAAAGTGCAGCAGTGGGAAAAGGGGAGAAATTTAAACAATCTGGCTCTTTGTAGTTGGCCCGTCATCACCACTAAAATTATCAATGTAAAGCATAATTAGCCTAATTAATGGCCTTAACTTCTAACTTAAAAAAATTTTTTGGCCACATTGCATGGCATGTGGGATCTTATTCCCCAGTCAGGGACTGAACCTAGGCCCTCTGCCTTAGAAGGTGTAGTCTTAACCACCAGACCTCCAAGGAAGTCCCCTTAACTTCTAACTTTGATAGGCTATGAAGTTATGCTAATACTTGTGGTTTGTAAAATGGAAATCCATAAACAGAAAGGTCCCAAATGAGTTTTAGATGCAAACCAAGAGGAATTTAATCACAGGCAGATAATGACACAAATACCTATACAGTGTTCCCTCCACATGAATCCCAGGCCACTGATTATAAGGAGAAACATGTCTAATTATTTGAATAGCTATTTAAAGGATAATGGAAAGAATTAAAAGGGGTTTTATAAGAAGAGAATGGTATTACTAGTGCAGACAAATAACACTGCTTATGCCTTATACCTGTGACTCTCCAGGTAGTCAGAAGAAAGGAGCAGAGGCTGATTCACCTTTGTAAACCTTTACCAGTCGCCAACAACAAAACCAGGAATCTTCCATCTCAGCCAGGATAATTACCTGAGGCAACACCATCCACACAGGTGCGGACATACATCCTATGAACACTAGTTTTGAAAAGTCACCTACTCACAGACATACAGCACAGACTTGTGGTTGCCTGGGGGAGGGAAGTGGGAAAGGGAAGGACTGGGAGTTTGGGATTAGCAGATCCAAACTATTATGTATAGAATAAACAGCAAGGTCCTACTGGGTAATGCAGGGAGCTATATTCAATATCCTGGGATAAACTATAATAGAAAAGAACATAGTAAAAGAACATAAAAAAAAAAAGTCACCCACAGAACTTACCCACACATGTTCCCGCCTCTGAAAACCGGTAGCCCTCCACACACTCACAGCGGAAGGTTCCTGGGTGGTTACTGCAGACTGCGTGACTGCCACACACCAAGGGCTGCTCTGAACATTCATCGACATCTAAAGCAAAATTTTGTTTTAAATGCAGACTTTAAAAAAAAAAAAAACACCTCTCCCAACATCACTATAATAAATTAGAAAGTATTTTGGCCTGCAGATGGATCCATTTTAAAGCACATTTTTAGTATTCCAAAAGTATCGCCAAATATTTTCTTCTGTGTATAACTGGAGACAGTGATGCCAAGGCCCTCCTCATAAATAAAACTGTGCTTCTCCCACCTCCCCCCAACTCTTCCTACCTTCCATCTCCTGCAGTTAATTGTTGACCTGGGGACTACTAACATCAGATGGGCAAATCTATGTTAGAAAGATGTGCAGATAAGTCTCCAGACGTGAATAAGGTTCCTAAACTACAAACTGTAATTAAATATGCTCTGGTGGTGCTAGTGGTAAAGAACCAGCCTTCGATGCAGGAGACATAAGAGATCCAGGTTCAGTCCTTGGGTGGGGAAGATCCTCTGGAAGAAGGCATGTATTTTTGCCTAGAGAATCCCATGGACAGAGGAGTCTGGTGAGCTACAGTCCATGAGGTTGCAAAGAGTCAGACATGACTGATCACGCACACCACCATCCTGAGTTTAATGTGCTAAAACTCATAAGATTAAAAGTAATGTTCTCTCACTGGACAACTCTGCAGTCATCAAGGGGTGTGACGGGAACAAAGAAATGCACATTCTGAAGCTGAACACATACATACATATACATGTGTCAGTCGCTCAGTCGTGTCTGACTCTTTGCTACCCCATGGAATGTAGCCCGCCAGGCTCCTCTGTCCATGGAGTTCTCCAGGCAAGAATAGTGGAGCTGAACACGGCTAGGTTCAAATCCTGTCTCCTTTGGTGACTAGCCTGTGTGGTCCTGGAGACGTTGCCAAACTACTCTGCCTCAGTTTCCCTGTTAGTAAGTATATATACTACTATTCATCTTGAGAAGTCCTTCTGACGATTACAGAAAATAGATGCAAGCCTAACCTGCTCAAGATATGTACCTACTGGGACTTGCTTAGTGGTCCAGTGGTTAAGACTTCATGCTTCCAGTGCAGGGACATCGGACTGATCCCTGGTTGGAAAACTAAGATGTCTCATGTCATGCGGTATGGCCAAAAAAGAAAAAGAAATTAAAAATAAATGTGCCTATTATTAAGTATAATACCTATACCACCAGCATGGGGATGGTCCATTTCTAGGAATACAGCCCTTGGATGGCCACAGCACTGGGAGGCCAGTCTGTAGTTACCACTACAGAAAGGCTGGTTGGCCCGGACAAAAAATCCAGCTGATCTGTCATCACCTTGGTTATCTGCCCACTGATGATTTGAAATAAACACAGTCCAACAAGATCCCTCTGTGCCAACCCCATTCTCAGGGTGTAGTTACTTCTGGCATTTTTCGAACTCTTGGAGATGCGTGTGAGGAAAATTTCATAATGGCTGAGACCACACAACTCCCCTCCCCTCTCAAGCTCCCCTCCTCAATTCTATAACATGAATCTTGCTCATGCATCCACCTCCAATGGCCCGCCTAGCCAGTCTCTTCCCTGATGAGGCAAAAGTTCTGCTGGCTTATTAGACAATATCACACAACACAAGCATTTTTGCCACTTCAGCCCCATAGTTGGACCTACACTCAGGCAAAAACACAAACCAAATGGCATTCAGCTTTTTAAAACTATACTCTAATGTACATTTCTGTGACATGCTTAAGATATAAAATGTAGAATCTAAACTATGGCACAAATGAACCTATTCACAAAACAGATCAAACCAGTCCATCCTAAAGGAAATCAATCCTGAATATTCATTGAAAGGACTGATGCTGAAGATGATGCTCCAATACTCTGGCCACATAATGTGAAGAGCCGACTCACTGAAAAAGACTGATGCTGGGAAAGATTGAGGGCAGGACAAAAAGGGGATGACAGAGGATGAGATGGTTGGATGGCATCATCGACTTAATGGACATGAGTTTGAGCAAGCTCCAGGAGACAGTGAAGGACAGGGAAGCCTGGTATGCTGCCATCCATGGGGTTGCAGAGTCAGACATGATTGAGCAACTGAACAACAGCAAGAAAACAGAAACTGACTCATAGACATACAGAACAGACTGTGGCTGCCAAGAGGCAGGGTGGGAGGAATGGACTGGGAGTCCGAGGTTGGTGGATGCAAACTATTACATTTAGAATGGATAAAAACCAAGGTTCTACTGTATAGCACAGGAAACTATATTCAATATCCTGAGATAAACCATAATGGAAAGGAATATTAAAAAAGCAAAGTATAAATGTGTATAACTGAGTTCTTTACTATATAGCAGAGATTGGCACAACACTAAGTCAACTACACTTCAATATAAAAAAAAAAAAGCTACAAGATGTCAGACCAGGGGACAAGTCCAGGCACCGCTGGAAGGTTACAGAACAAAGCCCCTCCGAAGCCCCCTCTCAAGAAGCGAGAGCTGGGCTGGGGTAGAAGGATACTCAGCAAGTGTGGCTTCCCAGCTCTGTCCACCAGCTGCTGCCTCAGCAACATGGGAGGAAAAGCTCATTCTGGCTTCATTGTCTCTGCACTGCAGCTCTCAGAGGACACTCCAGCCCAGATGTCCGGACACAGCGTGCAGACTGCAGGGCTCCACAGCTGAGACTGAACTGCCAGAGCACAGAGCAGCAGTGTTCAATCAAAGGGACAGAACACAATCACCAGAGGAAATTTTCCAAGCTTCATTTCCCCCTGGAAGGTTTCTTAACAATTATTTATTTCTTTGACTGTGCTGGGTCTTAGTTGTGGCATGTGGGATCTTTAGTTGCAGTATGTGGGAATCTTAGTCCCTTGACCAGGGATGGAACTCAGGCTCCCTGTACTGGGAGTGCAGTCTTATCCACTGGACCACCAGGGGAGTCTGCCGCTGGAAGGTTTATGGAAGGGGAGAGTGCATGTTTCAAGAAAGCTTCTTAGGTGATTGGAAGGATGTTCTCTGGCAGGCCCTACCGGGAGAACCACTGACAAACAGGATCTGGGGGCTCCAGGGATGAGGGAGGGAATGGTCCCCTGGTACCACTCCCACCCCCATGCAGCTCTACACATAAAATCCAAGCTGGGTGACGCCTTTTTTTTTTTTTTTTTTTTACCAGCAAAACCCTAGCAAGCTCCTGGTTAATATCTCACGGTCCTTACAGTTTGGAAATTCTTTGGATGCCTGGTTGAAACCCTCCCGTCTGTAAATGGAGGCTAGGACTCTAACCCACTCTTCAGCAGAAACAATGAAGTAATGATAACTGTTCCTTATAGAACATCACAATATCTCCTTGAAGATTATCATTCTTGTTTGTGCGTGTGTGTGTGTGTGTGTGTGTGTGTGTGTGTGTGTATGCTCTCAGTTGTGTCCAACTCTTTGCAACTCTTCAGGCTCCTCTGTCCATGGAATCTTCCAGGCAAGAATACTGGAGTGAGTTGCCATCAGGGATCTTCCTGACTCTGGAGTGGAACCTACGTCTCTTCTGTCTCCTGCATTGGCAGGTGGGTTCCTTACCACTGAGCCACCTGGGAAGTCCATTACTGTTCTTACTGGTCAATATCTGGACAACATTTTCTCTAGGAAGAGATTTCCTCTCAAATAAATCATTCCCTAACCCAACAGGAAGATTCTGAATTATTCTTATAATCACTGCTTCCGTTTTGACTTTTTTTCTGAGTGGCTACTTTTCACATATTTTCAAAAACTCCAACAAATAAAAGTTTCTCCAGTGCGTCCTCCTCATAAATGCCAGGCTCTGGGAGGAGAGTCATCTCGGGACAGATTTGTTAAATGCCTTGAGTGTGCTCAAAATTACTCAATGAGAGATTGACCAAAACTCTCTCTTACAGCCTCCCAATTAAGAAATACAGGGAAGCCATCCTACCAGGCACCAGAGCTCTGATTCAACTGGGGATCTCCCCCAAATTACCTTGGATGGTCACCCTGCAGTGCCCAGCCAACCCCATCCTTGTTCTGGATGTCATCTATGATTATATCAATGCTACCCACACTGAATGACAAAGGCTCATCCTCATTCTTCTCTTCTGAGGCACTTTCCAGGTCAAAATAATATGTGAAGTGATCTGCTTAATGCAATTTCCTACCAACAGCCTAGTGTCTCAATGCATTAATACTATGAGGCTTATCGTGACCCAGAACAAAAAGTAGCAGGACTGGGAACAGACCCGCATTCCATGGTGCAAATCTGCCAAGTTGAGGGCTAATCACAGGGCAAAACCAAGTACACATGAACATGTCTTCGTGGGCGAGGACATAAGAAGGGTTTCCAGGACAGCAACAGATCAATCCATAAAGCATGGCTGGTTGTGCCTTGGAAGATGAAGCAGCCAGCCAAAGCAGAATTAGACAAAGGTTATGGCTTCAGCGAGGAGGGCAGGGCAACCCACTCCAGTATTCCTGCCTGGAGACTCCCTTGGACAGAGGAGCCTGGTGGGCTACAGTTCATAGGGTCGCAAAGAGTTGGACACGACTGGAGCGATTGAGCACTCACACACGTATGGCTTCAGCAGTTGGAGAAGATGGCTCCACGTTTTATTAATGTTCAGTTTGCTTAGGAAGCTGAAGCTGGGCTGCATAAAGACTACAGAGTTGGAGGCTTCTGTTGGAGAAATGGGGTCACCCCATTTCTATGTGTTATCTGGCAGGGCTCTGCTCACATACACATGGGATCACGCTGCTCTAAACCAGCCTGAACCAATTCAGCCATTCAAGATTGGTGGGCTCTCTGGGGAAATACTGGGAAACTCTGAAGATCAGAGGTGAGTAGGAACTATGCCCCCTACGCAGTGGTATGTTGCAAGGGAAACAAGTCTCAGACTGAATTCTATCACACGGACAAAGTTATCAGCAAGCTGGCTGAGCAATCGTACGAGCTGTTCCCGTGAGCCTAGTTTCTGCGCTTCATCCTTTCAGGTGTTCCAGTGAGCACCCTTCATAAATTTCACTCTGAAGCAAGTGCAGCATGATCAGCTGACCTTCACGTTAAATCAGCACACTGAAGCTGCCATTAATTGGAGGCATTCAGTGGATTCAATTCAGTGGATTCCAGACCAGAGGCATCACTCCCATACTCCAAATTCTGCAGGGCTCCCCAGATTGTTTTGGCTGCAGTCATTCAAGGGGGCTGCTCATCACTCTAACCCAACAGACGTGGGCACACTACTCATTTCACTAGGGAAGCTCACCTCTAGCAGCCCTTTCATTCGTTGGTGAGCCTACCGTGGCAGGTTAAGGAGGCATTCAGCACGGTGGGGTTTGTTTTGGTCTTTGGCCACAAAGCTCAGCCTGTGGGATCTTAGTCCCCCAGTCAGGGATCAAACCTGTGCCCCCTTGCAGTAGGGGCTCAGAGCCCTAACCACCGGACCGCCAGGGCATTCCTAGCCTTTGACTCTCTTACATCAGCTGCATCTGCGTGAATTTTTCATCGAGATAGGCATCAACTAACTGTCTTTTGGTGGTGAATTAAAATTTAGTGACGAACATAAATATCAAGCTGTTTATGTGAAAGTGTCCAAAGTGAAATTACAAGTAATAAGTATTATGTAAGACAGGGGAATATAGGCACTTGAGTCAGGTACTCAAGGTCCAACATTCTAATATCCTTGGTTCGAGTTTCTCATCTGTAAAAACAGGAATAAACTTCCCACCCACTAGGGGGGCCGCTATCAAAAAAGCAAAACAAGTGTTGGCAAGGATGTGCAGAAATTGCAGCCCTTGTGTACTGGTGGTGGGATATAAAATGAGGCAGCTGCTGTGGAAAACAACGTGACGGTTCTTCAAAAAAGTCAAACACAGAATTGATGTGACCCAGCAATTCTACTTCTGGGTATATCCCCCAAAGAGTTGAAAGCAGAGTCTTAAACAGATATTTGTACCCCATGTTCACAGCAGAAATATTCACAAGAGCCCAAGAAGTGAAGCAACCCAACCGTCCATAGACAAATGAATGTGTTTTTTTGCAAAAAAAGGAATATGTGCATACAATGGAATATTTCTCAGTTTTAAAAAGGAAGGGAGGAGGTAAGGGGGGAGGGACAAATTGGAAGGTTGGGATAACACAAACACACTACTATATATAAAACAGATAACTAATAAGGACCTCCTGTTTCACATACGGAACTCTACTCAATACTCTGTAATGGCCTATAAAGGAAAAGAATCTAAAAAGGAGTAGATATATGTATATGTATAACATATTCACTTTGCTGTACAGCTGAAACTAATACCACACTGTAAATCGACTATAGTCCAATAAAGATAAAAAAATTTTTTTTAAAGTAAGGAAATTGTGACACAGGCTACAATATGTATGAACCTTGAGGATATGATGCTATGTGAAACAAGCCAGTCACAAAAGGACTGATTCCACTTACATGAGTTACCAGGGTCCTGGAATTGGTAGAAAGTAGAATGGTGGTTGCCAGGGGCTGGGACCAGGGGCTATGGAAAGTCATTATCTACTGGCAATAGCGTTTCAGTTTTCCAAATGAAAAGAGATCTGGACTTGGATGTGGTGACGGTCACACAACAGCGTGAAAAGTACTTAATGCCACTGAACCATACACTTAAAAATGGTTAGAATGACCAGTTTTATATTATGTGCACTTCACCACAATTAAAAATTATTTTTAAAAGACAGAAACGAAAACATCTATCTCATCAGAGTTGCCAAGTTAGATGAGATGGTGTTTGTGAAGCACCTAACACAACAATGGTATTCACAGTTACCGTCACGTGCTAAGTCACTTCAGTCATGTCAGACCCTTTGTGACCCCATGGATGATAGCCCACCAGGCTCCTCTGTCCGTGGAATTTTCCAAACAAGCATACTGGGGTGGGTTGCCATTTCCTACTCCATATGGTCATATTATGTGTGTTATAAGCAGCCCTGACTTTCTGTTTCCTTTAAACCCAAGTATTCTCAAGATGGAGTATGGCCTTATAAATTCTGCTCTGCTGCTTAGAGTTGGGGCATCTGATCAGATGATGAAAGGGCCAGGACCCTTAACACTGTGGGGAAACACCGAGTGTGGGGCTTAAACAACTCGGCATGCCCATCAGTATTTATCTCCCCTGTGTTTCCTTGCCTCTCCCAGCTCTCTGCTTTTCAGCATCTGTTTGCCCCCTGCAAACCTCCCCACACATATCAGAGTGAATGGCTGTACCGTAGCAGGTCCGTCCGTCTCCTCGGAAGCCGATGGAGCACTCGCAGGAGAACTGGGTCCCTGGGCCAGGGCGACAGGCTGCGTTGGCGTCACACCCATGACTGCCAATGTAGCAAGGATTCTGAAGGGCGTCAGGGGAGCCATCTGTGAAGGCAGAGACATTGAAACCCCATGAGGATTCAGAAACTCTTACAGGTTACCTCCTGCCCCAGGAAGTAGGACAGGACTGATGAGTAGGAAACCTGCCGACTCCTGCTCACTTGGAGTGGGATCAGCAAACTACATCCCTTTGGACTCATGTCTATTTTTATAAAGTTTTATTGGAAACCAGCCACATGCATTCACTTGCAAATGGTCTATGGCCGTTTTTGTGCTCCAGTTGTAGAACTGCACTCATGACAGACTGCATGACTAGCAAAGCCTAAAATATTTACTATTTGCTCTTTTAAGAAAAAAAATATGCCAACCCCTGATGCCTAGAGCTGCAGCAGTCAAAGGAGGGAGAGAGACACTTGCCCTCCTCTGGTTTATGGAGAGCCAAGGGCCAATCTGACCAGCTAGAGAAGTGACCTGGGTATGGAGGGAGAACCAAAAATAACTGAGATAGAGAAATGCCACACCCAGGCACCAAATATACAGAACCTCTGGGGTTTAAAGACTTGGACTAGGTGAGACCTTGAGACTGGGCTGTCACACTAGCTCTAGCTTCTTCCACAACCAGAAGCGCCCCAGACCAGATCCCAGCTCCTCACTGTGCTGTCCCAGCGCAGGGAGCTCGCTGCAGGCTCTGTGCCTGACTTTTAGCAGATTTGATTTGGATTTCCCCAAGCCCTGAGCACACATTCTATTCACAGTGAGTGTCAGAGTTTTTTAAATGCCTGCCACCAATAGGCACATGAAAGGATGCTCAGTATCACTAATAGGTAAATACAAATAAAAACTACAAGGGGTACTACCTTTCACTAGTCAGAACGGCCATCATTAAAATGTCTACACATAACAAATGTTGGAGAGGGTGTAGGGAAAATGGAACCCTCCTGTACTGCGGCGGGAATGTAAATTTGTATAGCTACTACGGAAACAGTATGGAGGTTCCTCAAAAAGCTAAAACCAGAATTGCAATCTGATCCAGCAATTCCACTCCTGGGCACATATCCAGACAAAACTACAAAAAGATACATGTGCCCCTATGTTCACAGCAGCACTATTCACAATAGCCAAGACAGGGAAGAACCTAAATGCCCATTAACAGATGAATGGATCAAGATGTGGTACATATATACAACAGAATATTAGTCAGCCATAGAAGGGAAAAAGGAATGAAATAATGTCATTTTGCAGCTACATGGATGAACTCAGAGACTATCATACTAAGGGAAGACGTCAGAAAGACAAATACCTATGTTATCATTTATATGTGGGACCTAAAATATGACACAAATGAACTTACTTGAGACAGACTCACAGACATAGACAACAGACCTGTGTTGTCAAGTGGTGAGGGCAGGGGAGGCTTGGACTGGGGAGTTTGGGATTAGCAGATACAGACCATTACCGAGAGAATGGTGTCGATTGGATAAAGAACAAGGTCCTACTGTACAGCCCAGGGAACTATATTCAATATCCTGTAATAAACCATAATGGAACAGAATAGAAAATAAATACATAAATAAAAATAGATGCCCGGCTGCAGGCAGGTGCAGCCCTTGAATGGTCTACTCTTTACCTTAGGTTTTCTAAGAATCATAGATGAGAAGATGTTTATTTCCGTCAGGAGCTATTTTAGCATGTTGTTTTATCATGCTAAAACAACACGTTCAAAGCACAGAGAGGGCCATGCAGGCAGACACACACACACACACACACACACACACACACACACACACACACACACACACACACACACACACACATGACGCCCAGGCCGGGCCGCCACCTCTTACCCCTCACAGGACCGATGGAGTTGCTGAGAGCGTAGCGCAGGATCCTCTCCTTCTGGTTGTACAGGACGAACACGCTGTCCACGGACAGCTGCTGGGTGCTGGGCGGGACCGGCTGCGAGTCGTCGTGGACGCACTCCTGGAAGGTGATGGTCTGGCGCCACTGGTAAGTGTGGACGTGCGAAGGACCAGCGCCATCTCGCCCGGGCTCCGTCACCGTGTACTCCCGGGTGGAGGACGATGTGATCACTGGATGTGGGCGGCAGGCAGGGAGACAAAGGAGGGAGCTTGAGGATGCAAGAGGCTTAGGACATGGGAATCATCAGCAGGGCTTCCCTGGTGGCTCAGTGTAAGGAATCTGCCTGCCAATGCAGGGGACACGGGGTTGACCCCTGGTCTGGGAAGATACCAATGCTAGGGAGCAACTAAAGCCCTGGGCCAAAACCACTGAGCTGGTGCTCTCGAGCCCAGCAGCTGCAACTACTGAAGCCCTGGGACCCTAGAGCTGGTGAGCCATAACAAGCGAAGCCACTGCGATGAGAAGCCTGCCCACCACGACTAGTGAGTAGCCCCCACTAGCAGAAACTAGAGGAAAAGCCTGACCAGAAATGAAGACCCAGCAAAATCCAAAATAAATAAATAAAATCATCAGCAGTATTCTCTGCTCATAATGTGACCCGATGAGAGGTCAGATGGAACAGGATAAATAAGAACATTTATTTCAGTGTTGAGATCCATTCTGTTACCTAGATTTCCTATTATTGCTGTTATTTGCATTAGGAATGTGTATTGCTTTTTCTCATCAAGTGTTTCTCTGTAAGCTCCTAAGTCACCCAGAACCAACCCAGGGACTAAGGCCTGACGGAAAGAGCACCAGCTTGGAAAGAGATACGCGAAAATTCACAACTTGCACCTTCATTCACAAGGAGCATGATCACAGACCAGTTACTAACTTCTTTACCCTGCTTCCTTTACAACATGGACTCGGGTAAGGATGAGATAATGCATATAAAATTTCTGAAATCAAGCAGGCTAATACTCTGTAAGACAAACTACCATTTATGGAGCATTGACCATGGGACGAGCAGAGTGATAACTGCTTTCTATGGGTTATCTCACTTAGGATTCAATTAATAGCAGCTGCTATAAATAACCCTAGATTACGCGGTTCTCTGATGTATAAAAATGAGATACTAATAGGTTTCAGTAGCCAATTTCTATAAATTACTACAGAGCTGTGAGCAAATCTCAACAGAGAAGAGAGACGGTCTTCTCTACTCAGAAGAGAGCTAGTTTACTTTTGGCCCATGCAGTGAAAAATCTGGACTTCCTATTTTAAAAAAAAGAAGTACAAAAGGCTCTTTATATTTGTGTGCTCTGCTGTAGTTGGTAATAAAAGCCAGAGGATAAATAAATGATTGGTGTAAGCTGCTTCTTGTCCAGCTCCCATGTGCTGGACTGCCAGAAACACCATCTGGTCACAGCCTGACTTGCAGGTGGGGTCCTGCTACTCCTCCTACCTCCTACCCACGCTCTCATTTTCCCCAGGAGAGCCCGAGCAGGCCACGAAGACATGGTAATTGGTACAACCTTTCTAGATGGCCATTTAATAAGAGACTTTAAAGAGTTTCCTTTGACTCATCACTTCTATTTCTAGGAGTTTGGTCAGAAAAGAATCCGAAATTTGGTCAAGGTTTATGATGAAGATGATCATTGCAACTCATGGAGACAAGGAACAATTGGAAATAATGTAAGCTTGAGAAAAGGGAATGGTTTACATTGATAGCCATACAATAAAATGGTATAGATTCATTAAAAAGTGTTTGCAAAGTCTTTTTAATGGAACTATCAAGCAGTCATGATTTGACCTAACTGGAAAAGTGGAGGTACAATATGATTGCAATTTAAATTAAAACTATATATTTGACTGTAGAGTAGACAATAGTATTGCAGCAATGTGAAACTTCCTGATTTTGATGATTGTACTGGGACCATGAGAGAATATTCCTGTCATTAGAAAAAACATGCGAAATATTGTAAAATATTTAGGAGATGCAGGATCACAGCGTCTACAACTTACTCTCTCTTATATATAAGGAAGGGAGAGAACAATAAAGGGAATGTAGCAAAATGTTAACAATAGGTGACACTGGGGAAATAATATGTGGATATTGTGCTATTTTCAACTTTCTGTAAATCTGAAATAAAAAGTTTAAAAACTACATATAGATATATAATAAAATTATATTCTGAAATTATATAATATGATGAGCTATTTATGTTGGGCTAGTATACTTATTGATATAAATGTGAATATATGTTGGGATATCCCATACATATGTTGGGATATTTTTTACATATAAAGAGAAGTATATGATTTTTCATATATAAGGATAGTATACGTGTTGATATATTTGTATATATATGTGAGGTATATGTACATTGGGATGTATTTTGTATATAAGGAAAAGGCTGAAAAGAAATACACTTAACTTAATAATCATGTCCCAGTTTCAGGTATGCACTAAAGTCGCTCCAAGGAGCGTGCTCAACGTCTGTAATTAAGGGAAGGTGATCTGAACAAGGTAGCCCCTGCGTTTCCCTTTCTGGAGGCCAGGAGACAGCAGGAGCTCGGGGCTGGAGCCCATGGGCAGCACTGCCTGGGGACACAGGCTGCGGGACACGACTCACCCTGCCGAGAGTAGTGGTAGAGCTCGGTGTAGGGCTCGATGTGCACCGAGGAGCCGAAGGCGATCTGCGGCACGCGGCCCTCCAGCTCCGTGTCGATGGTCAGGTGTCCGTGCTCATCAATGCCGCTGAACTGCTGCTTAATGATCAGCTTGTCCGGGCGCCCCACAAAGGTCACCTCAGCCTGGCGGGTGAACTCCCCCCCTGCAAAGCAAGGTGAGTCTGTCACTCTGCTGTCAAAGAAGTCACACTCGTGCCTGCCCCGGGCTCAGGGTGGGGACAGGCTCACACCTCCTCTACAGATGCTTTAGTCTGGGGAGTAGAAATAGGGCTGGTGATGTCAAGGAAAGCGCTGGGTCATCCTCGCAGCCCAGCTCAGTCACGCACAAGAAACAAAGGCCATTTCTCATCTGAAAACCAACATCTGAGATGGAATTGTGCTGGAAAAAGCAGGGTATCAGGGTTTGTGCTCAGTACTGGTTGGGTGAACTTGAAGGAGTTACTTAAACCCACTGAGCCTCCATTTCCTGATGGTGAAAATTGTGTACAATATCTATGTTGAGGAAATTAGATAAGTATGTTCATAAGTGCTCTGCCAAATGTTAAGTGCTCTAAGACATGAGTTAGGGGAATGACTATTGTTCACAGCTAAGCCCCAGCCAGGACGGGTGAGGTGTTCAGGGGAAGCCATCACCAAGTCCAAATACCATTCTAGGAGGACATACCACGGGTGCTGGCTCGGGACCTCCCCTTGGTCTATGCAGGGCAGCAGCCCCAGACAAGCAGGGAAAAAATACTCCACCTTTTTCCAGCTTCCTCCCTTTCTCATGTTTGCAGTCTCCCCTGAGAGCGTGACTGGCAGCTACTTCATGATATGTGAAAATTGTATGAAATTTACATTTCCGTGCCCATGAATAATTTCATTGGAACAGTCAAGCTCATTCATATGCACATTATCTATGGCTGCTCTCAACTGATAACAACAGAGTTGAATAGCTACAACAGAGAACGAATAGCCTAAAATATTTAGGCAAAGCTTAAAGTATCTATTCTCTGGCCCTTTGCAGAAAAAGTCTGACAACTCCGGCTTTACAGTCCCCAGGTCCAGGCAGATATGCCGCTGATAATATATGTTCTGGGGCAGTTAAGAAGGACCATTGTAGAAAGAAATATTTGCTGTTGTCGGGAATTTGTAAAGATTACCTCTGCCTCCCTGAACTTGATGTAAGTTACAAAGTATCTTCAATTTAAATCAAAACATATACAAAGCATCACCAGTAGGAAATTGCTCAATGATCAAAATGCAATTCTAGATAGTCTTAGTTAATGTATTGTTGTTCAGCAGCTCAGTTGTGTCCGACTCTGTGACCCCATGAACTGCAGCACGCCTGGCTTCCCTGTCCTTCACTATCTCCCGGAGCTTGCTCAAACTCATGTCAACTGATGTCATCTAGTCATCTCATCATCTCTTGCCCCCTTCTCCTCTTGCCCTCAATCTTTCCCAGCATCAGATTCTTTTCCAATGAGTTGGTTCTTCGCTTTAAGTGGCCAAAGTAATGGAACTTCAGCATCAGTCCTTCCAATGAATATTCAGGGTTGATTTCCTTTAGGATTGACTGGTCTGATCTCCTTGTATACTAATGAAAAGCTTGATGATTTTACCCCAACACCTTATTTCCAGAGCCACAAAATACTTATTTGTAACTTATCTGCAGACACATAGAGTTCCCTTTCCATTCAACCCTGCCCATTAATTTTAAGGTCAATTACCTGTGATGCTGAAGCCATTCTTGAATCCATCTTGCTCCACTGCAAACATCCATCCAATGATGCCTCCAATAGGGGCCAGAGGAAGCAGAGAGTATCCGACAGTCTCAGGAATGGTGCTGATGGCTGTGTAGGACCGCCCATGGTTCATCACCACGTAAGAATGGAGGTCGGTATTCTCAAAGACAATGGGAACCTGGCTGTCCCCCACAAAGATCCTCCCTTTCACCTTGCCGTTAACTCGCTGGGGGGAACCTGAATGAGAAACAAAGAAAGAAGCCAGCCCTTCAGAACAGAATAGTATGTCTGGTGGGCTCTGTACCTGTAGAGCAAAGAGCCCAAGAGTGCTGGGGTAAAGGGCTTCCGGGGTAAGTCAAAGTCCTTCTTCCCAAGACAAAGGCAGTCCCTGCAACTGTGTCTATGAGCTGTAGAAATTCCAACTCTCCTCCTCTCTTCCATACTGATGGATAATGGATAGCAGAAAAGCGGGACTCATCGTATGTTGAAGGAACATCAGGGGCAAATAAAACAGTTTCAGGAGAACAGCATCATGGGTGATGCAGAACTAGGTGATACATCACTGATCACTTTGGAGAATATCAGGGACAGAATTAGTCATCTCACTGGGACAATGGGGCTAAACTGGATGGGACATTAGGTTGCCTGATTTATAACATATCTTTTTCTAAAAAAAAAAATAACTGTTTTTGGCTGTGCTAGGTTTTTGCTGCTGTGCATGCGTTTTTCTTAGATGCAGTATGCAGGGGCCGGGGGAGCCACTCTTCACTGTGATGTGCGGGACTCACATTGCAGTGGCTCCTCTTGTTTCAGAGCACGGGCTCTACTGTGCGGGCTTCAGCAGTTGTGGTGCACGGGTTTAGCTGCTCCGTAGCATGTGGAACCTTCTTGGATCAGGGATCAAATCCCTGCCCCCTGCACTGGCAGGGGGATTCTCACCTACTGGGCCACCAGGGAAGTCCCTAAGGGACTTCTCTTAAAGAGCTTCTCTGGCTCAAATATAAGTTGGCCAGTCTGAGTCCTAGATCCTCACTCAACCCAAGCCAGATAGAAGTAGCCACAGTGGGCATTACAGGCCACACAAATATGCCCTCTGACCCAGAACCAGCTTGTGGACTAGAGTGTGTTTGTTGTTGATCATTTCCCTTAGATAACTGGGAAAGATGTGAATCTTACTATGGCATACTTAAAAGCTTTCTTCATATATTACCAAATAGTATATGTAGGACACCATTTTTAAAAATTGCATTAATGATAAATGCTAGCATACTCATAGAGGAAAAATGTCTGAAGAGAAGTACACAAAATTGCTAACAGAGGTTAATTCAGGGTGATATGGTGAACTTTCGTTTTCTATACTATGTATCTCTGTAATGTTGGGATAGTAATAACTTGCATGTATTTATTATTGCTTAATCAGGAAAAGAAAGAAAATTTCAAGAAATTAAGTTGTTCTTATATTTGAATAAGAAAATGGAAGGTTGCCACATGACCCAGCAATTCTAACTCCTGAGCATATACCCAAGAAAACAGAAAACACATGTTCACTTGAAAACTTGTACATGAATGTTCTTAGCAGCATTATTCATTAATAGCCAAAATGGGAAAGCATTCAAATGCCCATCAACTGATGCACAGATAAATAAAATGTGGGAAATCCACACAATGGAATATTATTTAGCGAGGAAAAAGGAATAAGGTACTGATACATCCTAAAACATGGAGACACCCTGCAAACATTATGCTAAGTTAAAGAAGCCAAACACAAAGTCCCGTGATGTATGATCCCATTTATATGGAATGTCTAGAACAGGAAAACCCACACAGGCAGACAGCAGATTAGGTGTTGACAGAGCCTGGGGATGAGGATGAATTGAGGGTGGCAGCTAAAAGATTCAGGTTTCCTTCTGGCATGATGAAAATGCTCTAAAATTAGAGGTAACAGTTGAATAACTTAGTGAATACGCCAAAACCCACCAAACGGTATACTTTGATTGTGTTACTGACATCTTAAAAAAAAAGCTGAAGGAAGAGGTAAGTACATCAGATTTGATATAGAATTAAATTCTACCACTTACTGATTGTACACATCATGTTTCTCTTCCTAGATTGTAAATGACTAGAGACAGGACCTGCACACACAACTCCCTGGCTCCATCGTAGCAGAGCTTTCTGTACGTGGTAAGTTCTCAGTAACGTTTGTAGACTAACCTCAGACAAACGAGCTCTCATCTGAGCACCATCGCCTGTGTTCTGAAGACTTTCTGCTAGGTTTAATATGCCCTAGGGCTTCCCCGGTGGCTAAGATGGTAAAGAATCCGCCTGCAATGTGGGACACCTGAGTTCGATCCCTGGGTTGGGGAGATCCCCTGGGGGAGGACATGGCAACCCACTCTAGTATTCTTGCCTGTTGAATCCCCATGGACAGAGGAGCCTGGTGAGTTACAGTCCATGGGGTCACAAAGAGTCAGACATGATTGAGCAAGTAAGCACAGCATAGCTCCTAAACAGGGTCACTGAGGGACTTCCCTGGCAGTCCAGCAGTTAAGATTCCACACTTGCACTGGAGGGGGCATGGATTCAATCTCTGGTCGGGCCCTCATGCCACACGGTGTGGCCCCCAATGCAACAAAACCCCCCAAAACAAGGTCACGGACAAGCCAAGGCGGATTCAACATGCAGAGTATTTCTGCACATAAACTGTGTCATTACACTGGGGGAATGCTATGAAGTTAGAAGACTAATATCGAAAAAATGCCTCCCCCAATTACAGAAACAAGCAGGAAAGCCAAGGGAAGAAAACCAAATTTTTTCCATCAAACTTGGAGCTAGAAAAATATTTCAAAAGTAGTAAGATTCCAACAAATATTTAAACCACAAAACTATGACAGGGCGTGTTTAGAACGTCAAATAATGTATCTGAGCAATCTTTCCAAGCTTTCCAGTCTTTCCAATCAATCCAAGCTTGCTGCCAAATGCAACCTATCAGCATTTCCAGCTCTGACATTTGGCATGGAAAGAGCTCACAAGATTGATCTTTGAGAAGAAGGGGTAATTGTAGATTGTGGAAGCTCTTCCCAGGGCATGCGAAATATAAAAGCCTAAACAAAGCAGCAAAAGCATGTCATTCTTGGGGCAACGGGCAAAAAAAGAGGTAACACATTTATAGATGTTAAAAACATCCCCCAAATTAATATGCAAAGCATTCAGAATTTTCTGTCCTTGCTAAAGACAGTATTTCACAAAACTAATTGTGACCTAGAAGGAACTTTTCTTTTTTCTTTTTTGCTTTCTTTTTTTTAAGCAAATTAAAATAATTGATTTAACTTTGGCTATGGCAGGGAATCTAAAAAACAGAAAAGCATTCCTCCAACTGAGTTTTATATTTTGCCAAGCAATTGAGGTTCCTCCTTAAACACATGAGGAAAATGACGGGTGACAAGTGGAGTGATTGGGCATCTGCAGAGACAGGTGTTCAGTACGGTTTGTTTTATTTTTGCTTTCATTCTAATTTATGGTCTTGGGTTCCCATAAGTCTCACTCTCTAAGTAAACTGTTATCCAGACCCTCTGGATATTTGCAGAGATTTTTCGGACCATCTGAGAACATCAAGACTGGCTGATTCTTTTTGAGGGGGGCAGAGCTCAAGACTGATGCCAGCCTACAGCCAAATCTGTTTTGCAGTTGACTGCACAATGGGTCTGGTCTCCAAAGTTAGCTGCGATGCACCCTTTCTGCTCCTCCATCACCATGCTGGGGTTCCGGGGACACAAGGACAGGAATACCAGAGGGGAGGGGGACTGGAATAGTCCTTACCCCCTACATATTGCGTTGGCCAGAGAGTTCATTTGGTGTTAAGTGCAAACAAATGACACATTTTTCATTTTCACCAAGACCTTTACTGAACAGAGTACTTATTGAACAAACTTTTGGGCCAACGTTTGGTCTTCACCAGCCCACCATGGCCCTGCTGGAGTTGAACCACCATCAGCATAGTCTGAGCGATGCCAAAAGAAGAGGTTTGAAAGAAATGGAGGAAAACAAGGAGGGCTGACAAGTCATGGTCCAGGTTGCATAACTTCAACATTTCAGCCTGAAGATGGGTTCTCAACGGCCATCATTTCAGAGATGGAGAAACACCACAGGAGAGAAAGAGACCTCCCCCTACTAGTAAAAAGGGCATTCCCCAGGACCCACCCCCACCCCCATAGAGAAATACAGGCAAGAACAGGGAATGAGAGATGAAATATCACTGCCCAGCTGAAAACACCATCTACCTTTAGAGATCTGGGTAAAGGCGAGATCTCAAAACAAAATCTCCACTCCTCCCTTTCCTCCCCCTTAAAAAGGACCAGACAAAGGCACAGTACCTTCTGCCACACACTGCCGGCCGTTCCCTGTGTAGCCAGCAACACAGCGGCAACAGAAGCCGGTGGCAAAGTCCCTGCACTGTGCGTGCACAGAGCACTGGTGTCTGTTGTTGGTGCACGTCTGCCGGGAATCCGTGTTGTAGCTGAAAACTGCTCGGAGAGAACACAGCACACCAGTAAGCGCTCCACGGGCTCCGGACAAGGAGGCGTTAGAACACTGCCCCCTCAACTGTGCAAGACGGACGTCTGCTTAGGCCGTTCACACACAGGGCTACCTGTAGCCACTTAAATAATACAGTGGTTCCACCACTCAAATCACTGAGGGATACAGGTCTAAAAGGAGTCTGAGAAATCACAGGGGTGAATTATTATTATTTAAACTTTTTACTTTTTGGCCGTGCCATGAGGCATGTGGGATCTTAGTTTCCTGACCAGGGATTGAACCTGCTCCCCTTGCGATGGAAGCATGGGGTCTTAACCACTGGATTACCAGGGAAGTCGCAAGGGTGAATTTTTTAAAAATACTATAATCCAATGTCTTTAGTATCAATGAATCAATATTGGGTGATAGCTGTCCAATGTCAGTCTTAATATGGCATCCATCAAACGTCATCAGATACGCATCAGACCGACCTTTCTAATAAAAACAGTATCAAATTTGGGTGCAGATGTTAAAATATTTCAAAATTATTTTTTATCAGGGTAAAATACATATAATATAAAATGTGCCATTTATGGAGAAGGCAATGGCACCCCACTCCAGTACTCTTGCCTAGAACATCCCATGGACGGAGGAGCCTGGTAGGCTGCGGTCCATGGGGTCACAAAGAGTAGGACATGCTGAGCGACTTCACTTTCCCCTTTCACTCTCATGCATTGGAGAAGGAAATGGCACCCACTCCAGTGTTCTTGCCGGGAGAATCCCAGGGACGGCGGAGCCTGGTGGGCTGCAGTCTCTGGGGTCGCAGCGACTAAGCAGCAGCGGCGGCGGCGGCAGCAGTGCCATTTTAATGACCTTAAAGCATTTTAAACTTTTTGGCCCCATTCTTCTCACCAGGGGATAAATCAGAAGCTCTGAGCGTTAAAAGCTGGTTAGAAATAATTCCTCAGTCATACCCACTCTAACAGCCTTTGGCCCAGGAAATACGAATGTCTCCCTAGTGCAAATGGCTCTCTCCCCCAGGTTGATTTTATTAGAATGATGAGCCAGCTCATTAAACTTAAAAATCCAGAGCACACTAATGTGGAATGAATTCAAAAGCACAAGAAGGGGTGAACTTTTGGAGGGGATGATGACCCAATGTATAATTGTTATGAGTGAAAATAAAAGTAAAGTTTGACCCCAGGTAGATTCCAGGAGTTCTGTACACCCAGAGAGGCATTTCCTGGAGGTATAAATGGCATTTGGAACCAAGAACCCGTGGGCCCCGAGCTGAACGCATGTGATGCTACTGAGTGCTTAAGCTCAGCTCCCAGGGGGTCTGTTATGGCTGATGGATCTGTGATGACTATTCAAATGACACCAGGAATGCACCGCTGGCTACAGAAGACCGACCTTTCTAATAAACACAGTGAAGTAACTGGGATCAGGGGCAGAGAAAGATCTCTTTTAAACACAGTTGGGGTTCAAATCTAGGCTTTTTGTTGTTGTTACCAGCACCAAGTAATATATTACCATGAGTTGTTGGGACTAGCTATGCTCTCATTTCAAAGCGATGGCTTCACAAAGGAGAATTTCAGAGACACCTATGTAGGGTGAAAGCAGGATGAGACTCACAACTTAACATGCATGCACGCATGCTAAGTCACTTCAGGTGTGTCTGAGTTTTTGCTGACTCTGACTATAGCTCGCCAGGCTCTCCACGGGATTCTCTAGACAAGAATACTGGAGGGGGTTGTCATGCCCTCTTCCAGGGGATCTTCTGGACCCAAACCTGCCTCTCTTACATCTCCTGCTATTGGCAGGTGGGTTCTTTACCACTAAGGGGTTTCCCTGGTGGATCTGACAGTAAAGAGTCTGTCTGCAATGCAGGAAACCTGGGTTTGCTCCCCAGGTCGGGAAGATACCCCGGAGGAGGGCATGGCAACCCACTTCAATATTCTTGGCTGGAGAATTTCATGGACAGAGGAACCTGGAGGCCTATAGTCCATGGGATCGCAAAGAGTTGGAGATGACTGAGCGATGACACTTTCTTTACCACGAGCACCACCTGGGAAGCACTCAAAACTCAACATATGCAAATAAACACACCCATGATGTATCTTGGGGAGATCACTCTGAGCAGAGTGCCACATGCTAGATGTCAGCATCACCCCAGGAAATCCATGTGTGTAAGGGGGGTCCTGAGACACGAACCCATGTCCTCATCATGTCACTAATGTCACTTCCTCATCTCTGCGCCTCAGAAGTAAGTAAGCACACTTCCCTGGCCACCAGATCCTGTCCATGCCTTGGAATACTCGATAAGAACAAACGTTTGTGACTACTGCTATGAGACAAACCACAAGTAAGGAGAAATAAAAATGGGTGAATAACGTTGAATGAGGTAGATTTTTCTTCTTCTGAGTGTGATTATTTGTTTATTATTAGCTTCTACTACATTGCTTTGAGGTTTTCAAGTGTGGGAAATGTGACTTTGTTTATCTTAAAAATTCTTTTTTTGGGGGGGATAGAGTAGATTTTTTGAGGGCCTTATGATAACTTCATAGTAGAAACAATCACAGTAAGTATCATTTAAAGGCTTGGGCCTTCCCCTTGACAGGAATACTACTGGTCAACATGAAGGGAAAAAAAAATGAACACAGTCTAGTTTCGATATTTTTTATAAGACAATTCAAAGCATGCTGAGATTCAAATGGTACACTTGAAAATGCTATATTTTCCTCTGAAACTAGCAAAAATCTGATATATTCAGTTCAGTTTAGTTCAGTATCTCAGCCCTGTCCGACTCTTTGCAACCCCATGGACTGTAACATGCCAGGCCTCCCTGTCTATCACCAACTCCTGGAGCTTGCTCAAACTTATGTACATCAAGTCACTGATGCCATCCAACCATCTCATCCTCTGTCATCCCTTCTCCTCCTGCCTTCAATCTTTCCCAGCATCAGGGTCTTTTTAAATGAGTCAGTTCTTCACATCAGATGGTCAAAGTATTGGAGCTTCAGCTTTAGCATCAGTCCTTCCAATGAATATTCAGGACTGATTTCCTTTAGGATGGACTGGTTGGATCTGCTTGCCATCCAAAGGACTCTCAAGAGTCTTCTCCAACACCACAGTTCAAAAGCATCGATTCTTTGGCCCTCAGCTTTCTTTATGTCCAACTCTCACACCCACACATGACTACTGGAAAAACCATAGCTTTGACTAGACGGACCTTTGTTGGCAAAGTAATGTCTCTGCTTTTTAGTATGCTGTCTAGGTCGGTCATAGCTTTTCTTCAAAGGAGCAAGTGTCTTTTAATTTCATGGCTGCAATCACCATCTGAAGTGATTTTGGAGCCAAAGAAAATAAAATCTGTCACTGTTTCCATTGTTTCCCCATCTATTTGCCATGAAGTGATGATATGATATATTGATTTGGCCAAAAAGTTCGTTTGGGTTTTTCCATAACATCTTACGGGAAAAGCAGACTTTACACTTTAAAACCATCCTCAAAAAGTGGTTCCGGTTATTTTGTATTTTTAATGTTCACAAACTAACTCTGAAACTGACTGGAGCCTGGAGTAAAAATAATCAACCATCCTCCTTCCATAAACCAAGAGGAAATAAATGTCAAAGATAAACTGTGTCAACAGAGGAACTTCTAAAATGTTTTTTCAGGTGGGTGAATATATCGCTGATCTCAGAAATCACAAATAAGAGAGGAAATCTGACTTTCAAAATAATTCTAAGGCATTTTTCTCTTTAAAATACACACAAAAAGAAGAATAGGGAACCTGAAAGAGGACACATCCTACAGTCTCCATAACCCCAGCCCTGGCCCTGGATCCCTCGGTGTCTTTGCAGCCTTTGGGTCCCTCCACTCATGCTCTGGTGGCTCAGATGGTAAAGAATATGCCTTCAACGTGGGAGACCTGGGTTCAATCCCTGGGTCAGGAGGATCCCCTAGAGAAGAGTAGAGATACCCACTTGGAGAATTCTATGGACAGAGGAACCTGGCAGGCGACAGTCCATGGGGTCGCAGAGACTCGGACATGACTGAGCAGCTAACCCTTTCACTTTTCACTTCACCCTTGCTCTGCAGCTGTAAGCTCCACCCCTCCTTCTCCAGGCTCTCATCCTTACAAACCTCCAAATAATGCACACAGCTGACACCCTCCAGCCATGCCCCGCTGTGTGGAAACCCAAGTATCCAACAACATACCACCTGCCACACAAACGGCCTTACCGATTCCTGTTTCCTCGACTTCATCCACATCTATGACTTGAGGCTGCCGCTGGGGAAACCTCTCCCCAGGCAGCTGGAAAGATCTGGTCCTCTCCGTGGGAGGCGTGAGGGGTCTCTCAGCGGCCACGCGGCGCGGGGAGAGGTCACTGGGCGTGCTGTACGTGCCACTGTCTCCCCTTCTTGGGGCCTCAGAGGGGAAGGATGTGGTAACCACGTCCTCCAGGCCCAGGGGCGTCACTGAGTCATAATCTTCATCGTCATACTCTGCTCCGTCATCCAGCCCCAGGCTCACGTCTGCGGGGACCACGCCATCGGCCGTGGCCGGACTCCCAATCTCAAACACCCAGATGCCCTGTTGCCCAGAGTTGCTGCTCCTGGAGGGAAAGACAGGCTTCTTGGAAACAGGCCAGCAACCTACAAACAGCCACCACCAACCAAGCAGAAGGAGCCCCGGAGATCCATGTCAATTCAAACCCCATGGCCAGCTACTGCCCACAGCCTCGGTGGAGGACAGGAGAGAAGATGCAGTTCTGTCTGGTCCCAGAGAGCTGAGACCATGCAGCAGGATATGCTGAAGCTGCATCCAGTGGGCACAACCCTAGCAAAGGCTTATTCTCAGCCATTCCAGAGGCATGCTCAGGGATATTTTCAGGCCTTACAATGTGTTTATACGAATTGCTGGTCAGTATGAGCAACTTGTTGACTGGATCGTGCATTTTTTCCATTATGCTCTTTCTGGGGACATGCTATGGTATGATAGTGTTTGGTCTTTGTCTCTGGTTCTGGCATATAACTCCTAAGATCCCTGTAATCTCTGGAGTGATAAGAATGCCTTTTTGTATGTTAATGAGATGGCTAGTGGCTGGGGACCCTGGGTAGCTTCAGAAAGGTGGTTGGTCACTAGGAAGACCAAGGCATGACTATAGAGTTGGAATTTTCAACCCCACACCCTGACTTCCAGGAAGAGGGTGAGGAAGTGGGGATGGAGATTAGTTAATCACCAATGGCCAATGATTTAATCAATCCCGTCTATGTAATAAAAATTCCTAAGTTATCAGGTTGACAGAGCTTTTGGACCGGTGGACACAGCTGAGATGTGCTAGGAGGGTGGTGTGCCCAGAGAGGGCATGGAAGCCCCTCACCTCCTCCTCCCCTCATACCTTGCCCCTTGCCCTATGTATCTCTTCTGTTTGGCTGTTCCTGAGTTGTATCCTTTATAAAAACTAGTAATAGCCAGTGAAGTACTTTCCTGAATTCTGTGAGCCATTCTAGCAAATTATCAAACCTGAGCAGGGAGTCATGGAGACCCTCAGTTTATAGCTGGTTGATAGGAAGTGTAGGCAGCAAGCTGGGACTTTCAAGGGATGTCTGAAGTGGGGGCAGCCTTAAGCTGTCCTTAAACTCTCTGTCCTTAAGGTGGGACTGAGCCCTTAAGCTGTGAAGTCTGTGCTGATTCTAAGCAGTTAGTGTCAGAACTGAATTAAATTATAGGATACCCAGTTGGTATCTGAAGAGCTGAAGAATTAGTTGGTAAGAGGGGAAAAAAAATATGTATTTAGTGTCAAAAGTTATGGGTGAAAACAGGACAGAGTTGGTTTATTAGAAATCCTAACACTGTTACCTGTGAAACCTTGGACGGGTCTCAGTTTACCTTTTTATGCTCAGAAGGTATAGTAAAATGCAAATGATATTCAGAATCTAAAGGCATTTTATAGTTATAAAACAGAATAGAATAACCCTAATCTCTACTTCTTGTACTACCATTTTTACTGTTCTGATACTGTTTTACCATCAGAAATTGTATAAAGTAACCAGATTATATGATAGAAAGAAGGGACATATATTATTCAGTGGAGAACACTGAGCAAGAGACTGGGTTGGGACAGGGAATGAGAAATCAAGGAAGTCCTGCAGAAACTGAATATCTAATTGGTCTGTCTACCTGGGACTTGAGTAAAGGCAGTCTTGTACAGGAGCTTCTGTGAACCAGCTTATAAAAAAATCAAAATATATAAACTTACAATTAAAGAAACTATATTAAAAGCAGAGGATAAATACTCAAAACTCATCCCATATGAATTATTTTCCTATTAGCTATGTTCTTGAAGTAATCTGAATCTACTGCACCTCTAGGATGAGAATACTATATAATGGTTCACCTTTTCTCAACCTCCAGGTGAGTGACATGATGTAACAGCTGAAAACTGGCCATGGTAAAAGTATTTATACCATGGAAATAGCCAAATGCTATAAATGAGTGAGGGCTTCCCCAACCTGCATAAAATCAGTTGTTAGATATTTACCAGTACACTATCAAAGGGCAGAGGAGTTTTAGACTCCACTGACAAAATGAAATTGGGAAGAGGAGGTACTTCGTTTTTTAAAGAATAATTAAGTTTAATTACTAGAAAAAAAGTCTGCCAAAAGTCCCCATTTGCCAAATTCTACAAAATAGCCCAAGAGAGCACTGCTCTATTATAACAACATTCCCCACCCCCAGTCAGTGTTGGGGAAAAACCCTCTCAGCCATGTGTTCGTAGCAAGAGACAGTTTTGAATAGTCTGTATTTCTAACTTTATAGGAGAGATGATAAACTGTTTCAAATGAAAATGAGATCTAAAAACTTGGATGCCTTTCATTCTAAGAGTATATTCCCTGAGTTCATCAGGAAAAAAGTACTACAAAATATAAAAACTATATACAAAATTTAATTTTTTGTTTGTTTTTGGTCACACTGCACAGCTTAAAAGATTTTAATTCCCCAACCAGGGATTGAACCTGGGCTGTTGGCAGTGAGAGCGCAGAGTCCTAACCATTTAACTTGCAAGAAAGTCCCCTACAGAATTTAAATCCACATTTTTAGGTAATATTCTATAAAGCCCATCATATTATTCTTATAAACCAGTCAGATGAGAATCTTATTAAAGGGAGAATCTACTGAAGAATAAAAAAGCATACTTGGCCAGATTTCCAATTGATTCTCTGTCATTAGCAAATATATTATAAGCTCCGTCACTCTTCCATATTAATCCTACTAAACCTTGGCTGAAAGCAACCACTGCAGGAACCTGGTTCTCCTCCTTCTTTGAGAACGTCGTGTAGAACTGCAGACCATCCTCAGGATAAAGGAAAATGGCATAGGTGCTGGACTCAGAGGAGGCCAGAATGGACTGGAATGTGTTTCTCTGTGAAGATGAGTTAAGATTCAGTTACTCAGGATCTTAAACTGTGCTATTCACCAGACTACATATAAAAATACAGAGATGGCACTATTGCACCTTATTCTAAAGAAATATTTTTGTAGCAAGGACAGTACTCTGGGACAATTCCACTTAAATATCTCTAAGGCTATGTCAACATGAAATTTTCTAATTAGCCAATGAATACCTTCTCCCTAACTGTGACCCTAAGGTTAACCAAAAATTATAGAGATGATTTATCTCTCAAGCAAATTTGCAAATTCTTATCCCCAGAATTTGTTTCCACATAAACAAATTAAACATATTCAACCACATTTATTATTTAATTTATTGAGCCCAAGCACACTGTTCAGTAAGAAAAAATATGCGCTTTGGGAGAAAACAGATCTGGACCCAACTCCTTGCCCTCATCATTGGCTGAATGACCTTGGGCATGTTACCTAACCTCTCTGAACCTTGATTTTTGAGTCTGTAAAATGGAGAGAAACTCACCCACTGCACAGACATGCTAGGAGAACTATGTGAGCTAGCCTATGAGAATCAGGCAGAGAACGTACTCCTTCATGTTAGTACCTTTCCTGTGCCCAGACATTGCCCCAAGCACTGTGAAGACAAAGGATAAAAATCCCTGATCCTGGCACTTGAGAATTCACAGTTCAGGTGGGAAGACTGACATCTGAACAAAGCATTCCCAAACTAAAGCATGGACTCTGTAACCGAGCTGCGTGCAGGCAAAGTGCCCAGCGCTGGAAGGAGCGGGGGCAGAGGAGGCTGAGCGAGCAAGCAGGCGCTCCACACGAGCAGTGAGGGTCAGGGAGAGGCCATCACAAGCAGAGCACAGCTAGCGCATGAGATTGTGGCTAAAACAAACAAGCAAAAGCCTCATCAGGGAGTTGCAAACAATCTGCTCCAGCTGCTAGCGGGGAATGCAGAAGTCAGGATGAGAGGGGACTGGGCCCAGAAGGCAGGGGAGAGCTCTGTACGATGGGTCGGGCAATTATTGCTCAAGTAAAGAGGATGCACCCTTGAGAAATTTAAGGTTTTATTATACTGACTTATTTTTTTACCATGCCATGTGGCATGTGGGATCTTAGTTCCCCCACCAGGGAAGGAATCCATGCCCCTTGTCATGGACGCATGGAGTCTTAACCACTGGACCACCAGGGACGTCCCAAGAAACTGGAAGTTTTAAACAGTTTTCAAGCATGCCACTCAGGCGGGTACACGTAGCAAAGCAAAACGTGTCAGATTTCTCCAAAGTGTGCTCTGTGGGATGCAATGTGTCTTATTTGGGAGGGAAGACGGTACAGCCAAGAGGTTTAGGGATGACTAAATTAAACTAAGTTAAGCAGGTTTCTGCACTGTAGGGCTTTCCAGAGTGAGACACCAAGAGGGACCTACAGTTTAAGCATTTCCCAAACTTCTTGGGCCAAACGAGTCTTTTTCCTCAAGGACTGTCTGTAGGACCAGTATTCTGTGGTACACACTTTGGGAACAACCAGCCTGGAACATTTCCTCCATTTAAAGATGCTTTTGGACCTTTCAAAAGCATGCTTTTGTACTCTATCCTGTCATGCTATAAAACCTAAATAATGGTGGAGTGAAATTATTTTTCCAAGGAGCAACCGCAGCATGTCCTAAAGTCTCACTTCAGATCTAGAGATGGGCTTCTTGACCTGCTCAAATATTCCCCTTCCAAGTGCAGGTCCACGCTCTACACACCCTAATATCTTTCCCAACCACTGAATCTACAGAAACCGCAGCCCTGGTCATAAAGAAACCTGTGTCCTGAACCATTCACATGGTACAAACAGATGGTGGGGGGTTTATCGCCCCCAACTAGAACGTGGGTCTTGCCTTTATTTCCTCACATCCCTTGGGACTGCTTTATTGTTTTAATTTATCACTGCATATTCATAAACTCATAATAAATTCTCTATCTAGAAACCACCTCCCACTATCTACCACCCAAAGTAAGAGCAGCTAGGGCTGTAATTTATCAACTCTGTTCTTGCCCTGTGGCTAGTTATCTCAGGGATCTCGGCTTTCTTTACATCTGATCATCATTACAACACAGATTTAGGTAGCCCCGCAGATCAGATTTGGGACGTTTCAGACCTGCAATAAATAGCTTATTACATTTTGCTTTGGATGTCCTATCTTCATCAATCGCATGGACGTGGTGTACATCAGAGTAGCACAACCCAGAAGACCAAAGTGTGCAAAGCCAGCGTATTAGCCTATTTGCCCCTGTGCCTGGACGGGCGCTTACCTTGCCTTCCAGGGCGGGGTCCTTGCTGGGCCCTTGGTAGGGAGCCACAGATTCCCAAGTGACAACCACCACACTACTGGGCTTGAAAGAGACTTCCGGGAACGCTCTCTGGACACACTCCGCTGCCAGCTGAGTGACAGAGGGAGACAAGTCTTCCCGATAGTAGACCTTCCCCAGGCCATCTGTTGTGTCCAAGTCCGCCAGGAAAGGGGCGACTGCGCCAAAGGTTGGTGGGAAGGGCCCGGGGTGGGTTTCTTCAGCTGGGGGCTCACTCATGGCAATGATGCCATTTGTGGTGACCTGTAAAACACCAAGCATTGTGAAAAGGAGTGCAGACTTAGAACCACTTTTTGTGCGTGCTCAGTCACGTCCGACTCTTTATAACCCCGTGGACTGTAGCCCACCAGGCTCCTCTGTCCATGGGATTCTCCAGGCTAGACTACTGGAGCAGGTGGCCATTTCCTGACCCAGGGATCGAACCCACGTCTCCTGCATCTCCTGCACTGGCAGGGGGATTCTTTACCACTGAGCCACCTGGGAAGCCCCACCAAATATTGGGAACCACCCAGATACCCATCAAGAGAACGGGTAAATAAATTCTGGTCTTAGCATACAGCGGAATACTATACAGTGATTTTTAAAAATACACAAAACAACATGAGTGAATCTCACAAGTATTAAGCTGAGCAAAAGAATCCAGACACAACCGTAGTACATGCTATGTAATTTCATTTATGTGAGAATCAGATACAACAGAACTGGCAAAAGACATGACCTGGAATTATAAAACTTGGCATCCTCTTCCTAGAGAAGACAGCCTACTGGAAGGAGCGAGGGCAAGAATCACAGACGCTGGGCCTTCCCTGGTAATTCAGTGGCTAAGAATCTGCCTTGCAATGCAGCTGACACGGGTTTGATTCAGTTGGGGAACTAAGACCCCACATGCCTCGGAGCAACTAAGCCCTAACACAGCAACTAGGGAGCCCAGGAGCTGCAACTAAGACCTGACCCAGCGAAATAAATACAGAAACAAAAGAATCACAGGACCTGACTGTGGCATATCCAGTCACCTGACTTGGGCAAGGGTCCTAAACTTCGAGTCTTAGGCTTCCCATGTGTGTGCTTTGTGGCACAAAAAGCACTGTTCAAACATAAGTCATCATCAAAGCTGCCTTAATTTACTCAACAGATGAACTAATCACGACAAACCAGGGCTGTGCCAAGAGCTGTGGGTCCATAAATGGGCACAACCCAGCCTCTGCCTTCAAGGCGCCCCCAATCCAAAAGGATGTGGAGGACTAACACAAACAGATGATGAGACAATAAGCAAATGAGAGTCAGGAAGTAACTGTGAATGGGCCACGAAGGTGTCATTACTTTGAACAGATTAACGACCGACCTCAATAGCTAATATTATTGGATGCTTACCATGTTCCAGACCTCTTATTAATATCTAATCCTATCTAATCCTAAAAAGAACCCCATAAGAATAGCTATTACTATTTTTTTAAATTCCGAGGGTCATTTTTATTCTAATAAACTTGCTTTTTCCCCAAATTTTTCAAGATACATGTATTAGGTGCATGATCAGAAAACAAAGTTTATATGTAAATAAAAGGACATCAAGATTTCAATGGGAAGCGGGCCAAAGGGTATTTCAAACAGTTTTCAAGAAGAAAGGCCAATAAGAGGAACATGTTCCGTTTCAACCTCACCAGTTATCAAAAGGTACCAAGAAAAGCAGTAAGGTGCTGCTCTCAGCTGAGAGCGTTTTTAACAGCCCCATCAGGCAGGTAGCAGGCACAGTGTCTGGGGTCCCGAAGATGTTTGCATCTGAATTTCTTATAAAATAAGAAAAATGAGTATGATAATGAATCAAATCTAGATTAAACCTGTCTTTTGCCAATGAAGTTATCATATAGAACTTTTGCTATCTGTCATGGAAGACAGACCCAAGAATAGCTGTCACTATTATCCACATTTTTCTGAGGTGGAAAATAAGGTATTAATAAGTGAATCAATCTGTCCAAAGTTACCAATAAGTGGCAGCACCAGGATTTGAACCCAGGGAGACCAACTCCAAATCGACCCTTCTTAATCACTATGTTCACTTATCACTTAATTGAGCCTTCTTGAAACCAGTTATCAGTTATCACTTCTTGAAATCAGTTATGTTTTTTCTTTTTTATCTGCACTGGATCTTCATTGCTACATGTGGGCTTTCTCTAGTTTCAGCAAGCAAGTCTACTTTCTAGTTGCAATGCTTGGGTTTCTCACTGTGGTGGCTTTTCTTGCTGCAGAGCATGGGGCTCTAGGGCGCAGGCTCAGTAGTTGTGGCATATGGGCTCAGATGCCCTGTGGCACGTGGGATCCTCAAGGACCAGGGATCCAACCCACGTCTCCTGCATTGGCAGGCGGATTCTTAACCCCTGGACCACCAGGGAAGTTGAGTTAACACTTCTTGAAACCAGTCTAAAGCCTATGAAAATATTGCTGTGTTCTTACCCAACTAAAATCCACGTTCCCTGGGAAAATGGGGAAGGGACCATAGCCCACCAGTGGTGGGCATGCTTGGGCCTCCTTGCAAAACCGGGCTTAGGATGAGGCTTTGAGCCTCTCCCATATACTTCCAGGGCTGATGACTCAGTGGAAAAGAATCGGCCCACAATGTAGGAGATCCAGGTTCGATTCCTGGGTCGAGAAGATCCCCTGGAGAAGAAAACGGCAACCCACTCCAGTATTCTGGCCTGGAGAATTCCAAGGACAGAGGAACCTGGTAGGCTACAGTTCACGGGATCACAGAGAGTCGGACATGACTGAGTGATTAACACACACATATCCTTCTTAATGCACAGTCTACTGGGGGCAAAGAACACCACACAAGTGGTCTTTCTACTTCTGGGGTCCATGAATTTTTTAAAAAATCCTGAATTCAAGGGGAGCGACTTTGCATATGGTACCCTAGTTTGCACTTCAGGAAGCTACAGACTGGAAGAACAGGAATGCATCGAAGGCAGTTGCAGTTGTTCAGTTGATTAGGAGTCCTGGGAGTTTTCCAGGTGACTTACTTCCCTCCCTCCTCTTCCCATGGCCTCATCATTCAGTGACTCCAGGCCTCGTTCCTAGAGGAGGGGGCGGAGGCAGACAAGAAACCCTATAACACGCCAAGAACCAGGTAAGAAGGTTCAGCATTGTTGGAGCCAATTTGGGCCCTGGGAAGGGAGAGGAGCAACAGGTTTGGGAGTTAACTGTGGCCTTAGCAAAACCCTCCCATTTTACCAAAGTTCATGGGCTGTTAGGTGTTCAGGTGACATAAGGTCCAGCACCACCTGGCAGCAGCAATGATTTTCTGGAATGCATGGACAGGCTGTACAGAAGGGAGTTGGGGAAAGAGCCTTGTCCAGCTGGTCTCTCGCCCTTTTCGCCCCAACCCCATCTAAACATCTCCTAGCACAAACATCCTGATTGGGTTGCCGTGTGGGAGCGTGGGAAACAGCTCACTTTCTCAAGCCACCAGAAGTTGGCAGTTACCAGCTGCCAGTGGGAAGTGATCACACGGAGGCCACATACAGACAACTTGGTTTTAAAAAGTTGTTTTCCAGTGGAATTTAAATCAGGCCAATAGTTTTGAAAACGTTCCTGGTGTCTTTTATTATTGAGAATCTGGGCACAGGAATGTTCCTATTTTCACAAGAAATGCTTTAGGAATTGAGGTTTTAGACAAGAATCATGAATCCCTGCCTGCAAATACTTTGGACAAAGACCAGATAGCCCTCATTAATATTAGCACTATTAGGAAAATTACTTTTCAGCCAGTTTTATGGCACATTCAACTCACTTCTCTGTGATAATGAAAAACAGATGTTATATACAGAACATCCCAAAGTTTTGATTCTTAAGCATCTTAGTAAACACTTCTGATTTTGTTTTTGTTTTCTCCAGATGTAACAGTTAATGGCAGACTTGATGAACAATGTTCTCTTGCATTTGGGTGCCACTCTCATTTCACAAATCCACCCAGCTTGTAGTGCTCCTACCGGACTGGTTCCTTTTCTCCATCTTTTTCATGTTGGGCAATTCAACAGAAGGGCAGGTGCACAAAAAGAAGGGCCTAAAAGGCCCCAGGTGGACCAGGAAGAGAGACTGAGTACAAATGAGGCAGGCTGGGACCTGGGACCCTCTTCCTGAGCGCCTGCACTTGGACCTGGACAAACGCCTCCCCCAGCAACAGAATACAAAGAACCGAAAATGTACTAAAAACAACCCCAGGCATGGGCAGTTGAGACACACTGTGAGCAATAAGACACCACAGGGCCACGATCAGGGGCCCCTTCTGAGGAGCCTGGAGCAAAGCAGGCAGCTGCGCGCGATCCCTGCACACAGCACCGCCAAGGGGCGGGCAGACCACAAGGCCTGCCCTTCGGCCCAACTCACCAATCTGCCCCCACCCTCACCCCATTTAGGGGACCCCTTCACTTCTCTCTAGGAGAGCGAGCAAGGGCACCTGTTTCTTGTCTTTGCTCCCTCATGTTACAGCAAGAGTCCCCGTAGAGCCTTGCCTGAGTTTCTTGTCTGGCTTCTTACCAACTTCTATTGATTAAAGAGTCCAAGAACCAGCGGCGTAACACCACCTCCAAGGGGACTAGACTGCAGACCACAGAGAGTCATGCAGTGCCCCGTCCAGCTGCCCAGGGCTGTGCGCATCACAGCCACTGACTGGCCCAGCTGCCTAAGCCAGGAAACCTGGCACTCGGCCTTGATTCCTTCCTCTTTCTCATCCCGTGCTCTATGTGTCCTGTCTCTGAAGTATGCAGCACTTTCTCCCTCCCTGAGACCACCAGCACCCCACTTCCCCACCTCTTGCATCTACAAAACGGGCTATTTCTCACACCCTCCAGGGCTCCCCTGAAATAACACCTTCTGAGATTTCTTTGGGTAGTACAGTCATTTTCACAATACTGATTCTTCCAAGAATATGGTATATCTCTCCATTTGTGTCATCTTTGATTTCTTTCATCAGTGTCTTATAATTTTCTGCATACAGGTCTTTAGTCCCTTTAGGTAGGTTTATTCCTAGGTATTTTTCAAAAGAACTAGGCCAAAACACTTCACAATTTGTACGGAAACACAAAAGACCCTGAGTAGCCAAAGCAATCTTGGGAAAGAAAAATGGAACTGGCGGAATCAATCTCCTCGACTTCAGACTATACTACAAAGTCACAGTCATCAAGAGAGTATGGTACTGGCACAAAAAAATAAAACAGAAATATAGACCACTGGAACAAAATAGAAAACCCAGAGATAAACCACACACCAATGGGTACCTTATCTTTGACATAGGAGGAAAGACTATACAATGGAGAAAAGACAGCCTTTTCAATAAGTGGTGCTAGGACAACTGGACAGCTACATGTAAAAGAATGAATTAGAACACTTCCTAACACAATACTCAAATATAAATTCAAAAAGGATTAAAGACGTAAATGTAAGGCCAGAAACTATAAAACTCTTGGAGGAAAACATAGGTAGAACACTCTGACATAAATCAAAGCAATATCCTCTTTGACCCACCTCCAAGCTTAATGGAAATAAAAACAAAAATAAACAAATGGGATCTAATTAAATTTACAAACTTTTGCACAGCAAAGGAAACTATAAACAAGATGAAAAGACAACCCTTAGAACAGGAGAAAATAACTGCAAATTAAAAAATCAACAAAGGATTAATTTCCAAAGCATATAAGCAGCTCATGCAATTCAATATTAGAAAAACAAGCAATCCAATTTAAAAAAATGGGCAGAAGACCTAAGCAGACATTTCTCCAAAGAAGACATAAAGATAGCCAATAAACACATGAAAAGATGCTCAACACCGCTCATTATTAGAGAAACGCAAATCAAAACTACAATGAGGTACCACCTCACACCAGTCAGAATGGCTATCATCAAAAAATCTACAAGCTATAAATGCTGGAGAAGATGTGGAGGAAAGGAGACCTTCTTGCACTATTGGTGGGGATGTAAATTGATACAGCCACTGTGGAGAACAGTATGGAGATTCTTCAAAAAACTGGGAATAAAGCTACCATATGACCCAGCAATCCCACTACTGGGCATACACCCTGAGAAAACCACAATTCTAAAAGACACATGTACCGCTTGTGTACATTCAGGCTTCCCAGGTGGCACTAGTGGTAAAGAACCTGACTGCCAATACAGGAGACGTAGAGAATCGGGTTTGGTCCCTGGGTTGGGAAGATCCTCTGGAGAAGGAAATGGCAACCCACTCCAATATTCTTGCCTGGAGAATCCCATGGACAGAGGAGTCTGGTGGGCTACAGTCCACGGGGTCGCAAAGAGTCAGACATGACTGAAGCAACTTAGCAGCAGCGGGAGCAGGGCCCCAATATTCATTGCAACACTATTTACAATAGCCAGGACATGAAAGCAACCTACATGTCCTTCAACAGATGAATGGATAAGAAGTTATTTTATATGTATACAAGGAATATTACTCAGCCATAAAAAAGAACAAATTTGAGTAAGTTGTAGTGAAGTGTATAAACCTAGAGCCTGTTCATACAGAGTGAAGTAAGAGAGAAAGAGAAACGCACATATTGTATATTAATGCATATATATGGAATCTAGAAAAATGATACTGATGAACCTATTTGCAGGGAAGGAATAGAGACACAGATGTGGAGAATGGACTTGTGGACACAGCAGGGGATGTAGAGGATGGGACAAATTGAGAAAGTACTATTGACATATATACACTACCATCTGTAAAACAGATAACTAGTGGGAAGCTGCTATATAATATAGGGAGCCCAGCCTGGTGCTCCGTGACAACCTAGAGGGGCAGGATGGCAGAGCAGGGGTAGAGTGGGGTGAGGAGAAATGGCTGGTAAGGAGAAGGCTGAAGTAGAAATACATGTGCTAGAAAAATTTGTTTAATTGCTTACGCTTCTCCAAACTCACCTTGGTGTTTCACCTACTTAACTGCTTAAAAGTTTTTGCTTCTATGGTTCCCTCGGCCTCAAAGATTCTTGCTCAGCTTTCATCCTTGGCAAAGTCCCATTTCTCCCTGTGAAGCCCTCCTGCCCTCTCCAAGTAGGGTTTGCCACCAGCTCCTTTACATCTGTACCTCTCTCTATTTTTTATTAAAAAAAACAACAGAAAAAAGGGAACAAACAACAATAACAAAAAAGGAAAATACAAATAAAGAAAAAGACAACAGGCCCAAAATGGAGTCGCTTATGCTAAGCCCCACATCACCAAACCGAGGCTTAATTATAGTTTCCACTATATGAAATGTTAATCAGGAACCATCTTGATTAACAGTAGTGAGATAATCTGCAGGGTAGACCCCTGCTATCCTGAAGAAAAATAACTTTGCAATAATACAACCTACTTTTTCTTTTGCCAGATAACTTTCCTGTTCCCACTTCCTTCTGCCTAATAAAGTCTTTCATTTCATACAGCTCCTCAGAGCTCCTTTCTATTTGCTAGATTGGATGCTGCCAAATTCAAATCAATTTTTGCTCAAATAAACTCTTAATTTTTAAAATATATGCCTCAGTTTGTCTTTTAACACTTTGCAAATTAGCACCTTGGAATCCTGACTCGGGTTCCCTGAGTTGCAATGGCACCAGCACATTCCTTGCTGTAGATTATGGAACAGGGAAGAGCAAATCTGACTCCATATTGGATCTTTCTTTTCCTTTAACCTTTGTACCCTACTGCTTTTGCTACAAGAATGTTGCCTATGGCCTGAAATATACAGGCATTTTCAAGGCTCTGACCTTTAAAGGTATAACACTTTCCATTCCCTAGAGATAAAAAGTTGCAGAACAGAGAATAGCATTTGTCTTGTTGTAAGTTTATAGGGACATTGTCACCAAACCTACATGGAGGACTGTAAGAACACAGCATTCTTACACCAAAAAGTTTCCAGCAACCAACTAAACCCCTTCCTGTTTGGTATAAAAAAACCATAGGGGAAGATGGTTTTTGGGGACACAAGTCCACCATCTCCTCGGTCTGCTGACTTTCTGAAAAAGCCACTATTCCTTGCCCCAACCACTCTGTCATTTATTGGCTTGTCATGAGGTGAGCAGTTTGAGCTTGGACTTGGTAACTGTTACATGGCAAAACTCTTGTGAACTTTTCTGGGGGGCTGTGCCATGTGGCTTGTGGAATCTTAGTCCCCAGACCAGGCATTGAACCTGTACCCCTTGCAGTGGCAGCTCGGAGTCCTAACCAGTGCATTGCCAGGGGCCTTCCAAAACTCTTGTGAACTGAATGCATTCCTGAGAAAGTCTGTCTGGATCATTGAGGGCTAAAGTAGCAATAACATTATTGTCTTAGGGTAACTCTCCCCGAATACTGCCTACCTGAGGCTTTTGGTAGAGTAAATAATACATCGCTTCTGTATTGAAAAACAGCCACATCCAGCACACTGACCAACGTAAAGACCTCCCTGAGTCTTGCCGACAGTTTACACTGCGAAAAAAGAAGCTCCTTCAGCAAAGGTAATATGCAGCCTAAAGTGTTACTAGCACAACTTAACACCCGTGTACAGAACACAACTATTCATTCACCCCAAGGAACACACCAAACACCAGGCTCTTCATCCAGCTGCACCATAAATTACATCACAAAACGCCCCTGGTGAAAATGCAAGCCCCACACAGCTAACAGCTGGATCCACTTAACAATCCTTTCAACTCTGTTGACAGTAAGAAGAGGTGGGACACAGCACAAACTCGTAATGGAGGAGTGGTCCCCGTTTTAAAAAGCGCTTCCAATCTCCATGCATCTTTAAGGTGAACTTAGAGACACGTGAAGCCTAGGAGAAAGTCAAAGGCAGACACTCCAAACATTAAAATTTTGTGTTAGATTTCTGGCACTGAAGTGCACACGGAGGCAGTGAAACAACATCCATCTCTTTTGGCTTCAATGAGCCTAGTAGCAGAACCTCAGGGCAGAAAGCAGCCTGCAACACTGAGGGGAAAGCCTTCTTTAGAACAGATGTGGTTAAGAATACTTGAGGTAGGCACAAATAAGAAACAAATGGGCCCCTTTTAGAAATGCAAATAGCTGTCCTGGGAAGACAATGAAATTGGTAGGAGTTGCAAAAGCAAACTCCAAGGCTGGGAGGAAGCAGGAATCTAAGGTAAAGTAATTTGGGGCCAAGAAGGAAAAGGCAGCAAATGCTTCCTGCTACGTTTGAGGCCTTTTACTAAAGCAGTTCACATTTTTAAAAGGTTAATACCACCACCTTGCTTTTCAGGTATATGAAACAGACAAAGAAATGACAAGACTTAATTTAATTTCAAGAAACACAGTCCGCAACAGATGGGACCAAGATTCGAACCCACACCTGGTCGGGTCCATGTCCTGTGCTCTTTGTTATATTCAGCCATGTACTTTAGAGAAATTGGGAGCAAAAGTCCTGGAAGTTGCAAAGCTTCATGGGAGGGCTTCATGCTTAGAGGTTGGGCAGCTAGAAAAAGCTGGCAAACAAAAAGGGCCTAAGAAAACAAAAACTTGAGAAAGAAGCTCCTGAAATAGCCTGAACTAGTAACAATCAAGGTGGTGGGGGTAGAGTATACCAGCTTAGAGCCCAAAGCGGGACCTGGGGCCTGACCCACTTTTTTTCTTTTTTTCTTAATTTGGCTGCAGCATGCGGGACCTAGTTCCCTGACCAGGAATTGAACCCAGGCCCCTTGCACTGGGAATGTGGCGTCGTAGCCACTGGAGCACCAGGAAACCCCTGACCCACTTTTGTGGTATCTGACAGTTTACAAAGCATTTTTACCCCAGCTATCACAGTGAATCTAGTAAGTGCTCAGTAGCTCAGTCGTGTCCAGCTCTTTGCGGCCGCATGGACTGTAGTCTACCAGGCTCCTCTGTCCATGGAATTTTCCCAGCAAGAATACCAGAGTGGGTCGTCATTTCCTACTCCAGGGGATCTTCCCGACCCAGGGATCAAATCTGCGGCTCTTGTGTCTCACTGCATTGGCAGGCAGATTCAATATCATATTCATCCTTCACTTGAGAAAAAAATGAATTTCCGTTTAGAAGATTTGCTTAAGATCATACACTAGAAGTGCCAGAACAAAACGCTTGAGTCTAAATTGCAAACGTTTTCTCTTAAACCCCACTGAGCCAGGAAAATGACTCTGGCTTGAATTAGAAACAGCAACAAAAGGATTAGCAGATTAAAACCAAGGGGCAACCTAGGGGTAATGGTTAAAAGATGAGTCAGTGTCTTAAACTTAAGCCAGCTAATGCCTAAAGAGAGGCTCTGGATCAGCTAGCCATTTCTTCTGCAGGGAATTACTACTGAGACACTGAAAAGTGGTTGGGAGTCTTTAAATTTTAACTTCTGATGTGTCTATCACAGATGAGGTAGAAGTGTCCTTTGGCATTCCAGAACAGTAGGTGATCAGGGAAGGGAAGAGAAGGACCTTGTCCAAACCTGCAGTCTCTGGGGAGAAGCCTGCCCGTCTAACACCTCCGATAGAGAAATCAGAAGTTTACCTGTGCTGCCTAGGGCAGCAGGACTCCCTGAATTTGGATCACATCAACCCCTTAATTTGAACATCAAATATTACAAGGAAAGAATTAAGCACTCATCTGCCTTTCTAGAATGAACCATGTCAGTATAACCCCAAAGCCCCATTTGATGAAGGACTTTCACTTCACTCACTTCACACGTGAAGCCAGCTAATGTATTAACTGAAAGAATGCTAGAAACCAACAAGCAAAGGCAACAAGCCAACAGCAAGGCAAAATAGAACACCATTTTGCAACCCTTAATTTAGTAACTGATTTAGGCAAAGATGATCAAGAGTTGCTAAAGACATTAAGTGAAAGGTTGGTGGGCAAGAGGATAGCTGTGTAAAGTCAAAGTATCACCCCATTGCTTGTCCTTGGCTCACAAGGGAAAAATGTAACCCGACAGACATGATCTAAGCTGTCATCACCTTAACACAAGCAGCAAACAGAGGAACCAGACATCACTTGCCTCCTGATGGTATACAGTGTGATACAAAGCTTCATTCATGAAATATTCTTGTTAAAAGTTTAATCTACTCATCAGTGAAAATACAAATCCAATTAAAAATGAGCAAGGGATATGAACAGATGTTTCTCCAAAGCAGATATACAGATAGCCAATAAGGACATGAAAAGATGTTCAACATCATTAGCATCAATTCAATCAACTCAGTAGCTCAGTCATGTCCAACTCTTTGCGACCCCATGAACCACAGCACACCAGGCCTCCCTGTCCATCGTCAGCTCCCAGAGTCCACCCAAACCCATGTCCATCGAGTCAGTGATGCCATCCAACCATCTCATCCTCTATCGTCCCCTTCTCCTCCTGCCCTCAATCTTTCCCAGTATCAGGGTCTTTTCAAATAAGTCAGTTCTTCACATCAGGTGGCCAAAGTATTGGAGTTTCAGCTTCAACATCAGTCCTTCCAGTGAACATCCAGGACTGATCTCCTTTAGGATGGACTGGTTGGATCTCCTTGCAGTCCAAGGGACTCTCAAGAGTCTTCTCCAACACCACAGTTTCAAAGCATCAATTCTTCTGCACTCAGCTTTCTTTATAGTCCAACTCTCACAACCATACATGACTACTGGAAAAACCGTAACCTTGACTAGACGGACCTTTGTTGACAAAGTAATGTCTCTGCTTTTTAATATGCTATCTAAGTTGGTCATAACTTTCCTTCCAAGGAGTAAGCATCTTTTAATTTCATGGCTGCAGTCACCATCTACAGGGATTTTGGAGCCCGCAAAACAAAATCAGCCACTGTTTCCCCATCTATTTGCCACGAAGTGATGGGACCGGATGTCATGATCTTCATTTTCTGAATGTTGAGCTTTAAGCCAACGTTTTAACTCTCCTCTTTCCCTTTCAGCAAGAGACTCTTTAGTTCTTCACTTTCTGGCATAAGGGTGGTGTTATCTGCATATCTGAGGTTATTGATATTTCTCCCAGCAATCTTGATTCCAGCCTGTGCTTCATCCAGCCCAGCGTTTCTCCTGATGTACTCTACATATAAGTTAAATAAGCAGGGTGACAATACACAGCCTTGATGTACTCTTTTTCCTATTTGGAACCAGTCTGTTGTTTCATGTCCAGTTCTAACTGTTGCTTCCTGACCTGCATACAGGTTTCTCAAGAGACAGGTCAGGTGGTCTGATATTCCCATCTCCTTCAGAATTTTCCACAGTTTATTGTGATCCACACAGTCAAAGGCTTTGGCATAGTCAATAAAGCAGAAATAGATGTTTTTCTGGAACTCTTGCTTTTTCAATGATCCAACGGATGTTGGCAATTTGATCTCTGGTTCCTCTGCCTTTTCTAAAACCAGCTTGAACATCTGGAAGTTCATGGTTCACGTATTGCTGAAGCCTGGCTTGGAGAATTTTGAGCATTATTTTACTAGCGTGTGAGATAAGTACAATTGTGCGGTAGTTTGAGCATTCTTTGGCATTGCCTTTCTTTGGGATTGGAATGAAAACTGACCTTTTCCAGTCCTGTGGCCACTGCTGAGTTTTCCAAATTTGCTGACATATTGAGTGCAGCACTTTCACAGAATCATCTTTTAGGATTTGAAGTAGCTCAACTGAAATTCCATCAGCTCCACTAGCTTTGTTCATAGTGATACTTCCTAAGGCCCACTTGACTTCACATTCTAGGATGTCTGGCTCTAGGTGAGTGTGAGTGATTACACCATCATGATTATCTGGGGGGGGGGTGGTGAAGATCTTTTCTGTACAGGTCTTCTGTGTATTCTTGCCACCTCTTCTTAATACCTTCTGCTTCTGTTAGGTTCATATCATTTCTGTCCTTTATTGAGCCCATCTTTGCATGAAACATTCCCTTGGTATCTCTAATTTTTTTTGAAGAGATCTCTAGTCTTTCCCATTCTATTGTTCTCATCAGGAACATGCAAATCAAAATGAAATACCACATTACACCCACTAGGATGGCTAAAATCATAAAGTCAGATAACAACAAGTGTTGGGGATGATTTGGAGAAACTGGAACCCTCATATGTTGCTGATGGGAATGTTAAATGGTACAGCGTCTTTGAAAACTGGTTTGACGTGACAGTTCCTCAGAATGTTACACAGAGTTACCATAAGATCTAGCAATTCCACTCCTAGGTATATCTAAGAGACCTGAAAGCAGATGTCCACACAAAACTTGGACACGACATTCATCACAACATTATTCCTAACAGCCAGAAAGGAGAAACAAGCTGAATATCCATGAGCTTATGGATGGACAAATTCAACAACAGAATACTATTCAGTCATAGAACTGGGAACTGATATGTAGAGCAAAGTGGATGAGCCTTGAAAATGTTATGCTGGGTGAAAGAAGCCTGTCACAAAAGACCACATGTTGTGTGGTTCTATTTATGTGAAAAGTCCGAGCAGACATGTCCATAGGGACGAACAGTACATAAGTGGTTTCCAGGGACTGGGGGAGGTGGGGAGAGATGGGAAAGATTGCTAAAGGTTACTGGGTTTGTTTGGCGGGGGTAGGGTGGGGTGGGTTGTGAGCAAAATATTCCAGAGTTAGGCCATGATGACGGTTGTACAATTCCCTGGGATATACAAAATCATTGAATTGTACACTGTAAAGGGGTGAATATTATAATATATCATAAACCTGTTATTTAGAAAATCAAGGAAGTGTACAAAACAAGAGGGAATGTGTACATACATATGTTTGTACATTTGAGAATCTCTCTGCAAGAAGATAAAAAATTCATGAATAGCAATTGTCTCTGGGGAGAGAACAATGGGGCTGAAGGCCAGGCTAGTAAGAAAACAGTTTCCATGAGGTTTTTTTTTTTTTTAACCATTTGCACTGTCTTACTAGTCCCCAAGTTAATTCAAAAATAAAATTTTATGTTTTCTATATTTCCAAAATTACCAGTTTTCAGAGATTATAGAGATGCAATAACAGGCTAGACTACATTACAAAAAACAGTCAAATGCAGAAAACAGGACAGTATACAGGACAATAAGCAGAGACCCTTAGATAACTTGATAAATCAACAGTGGGGAGAGGATCAGTAACATTAAAAGAGACTAAAGAGTCAAACGCAGTGCTGTCATTCTTTGGTCCCCAGTCCGAATAATTCTAGCTTATAAAGACAGCTTTGGGGATATCAGAGATTTGATATGGACAAGGCATAAATTGAAAATAGGAAATTATTATTGATTTTGTTTTTGTTATTATTGATTTTGTTAGGGCTCCCCTGGTGGCTAAGGCAGTAAAGAATCTGCCTGCAATGCAGGAGACCGGGGTTCAATCCCTGGGTCAGGAAAAGCCCCTGGAGGAGGAAATGGCAACCCACTCCAGTATTCTTACCTGGAGAATCCCATGGACAGAGGAGCCTGGCAGGCTACAGTCTATGGATTCACAAAGAGCCAGACACGACGGAGTGACTCACACACACGTTGATTTTGTTTAGTGTGATAATAGTATGCTGGTTAGTTAGGGAAATGCTCTTATTGTTTCAGGAATGCATATAAAATATTTAGTGAGGAAATGTCATACTGACTTTACTTTGGATACATGAGTAAAGAAGAATTAATTACATAGGGGAAATGCTAACAATGGTTACATTTATGTAATGTGTCTATGGGTGTTCATGATACTGATTTCTCCCCTTTTTTGTATGTGTGTGAAAACACTTCTAAGTAAAACTTGAAGGGACTTCCCTAGCAGTCAGGTAGTTAAGACTGCACTTCCACTGCAGGGGGCATAGGTTCAGCCCCTGGTTGGGAAACTAGGATCCCATATGCCCCATGCCACAGCCAGACAAAAAAAGAGAAAGAAAAAAATTTACCTGAGGAAAAAGCAGGTAATAAGCCTGCTCCTTAAGGACTAAGAACCAACTTTTTTCACAAGCAATGCAACGGTGAGTGTTGCGGTGCAGTGTGAGTGGTGTGACGGTAGTGGGTTCCATGACGGCAGGGACCATATGGGGTGTCACGCGGCATGTGACGCGGCCCCACACACCTGGCCTCCACACCTGTGCTAAGAGACTGTGAAATGAATAAATCAATGAAGGGAGGGAGGAAATCAGTGTCCAAAGCGGCACAGTACAAAGACCACGGAACTAGGAATGTAAGGTCTGAATCCAAAGTCCACCTCAGCACCAGCTGAGTGTATTTTGACAAGGTATTTGACAAGCTGCAGGGGTCAGTTTTCTTCACTATAATATGGGGCTTGTCCTACCACCTGCCCGAATGACCTCACAAGGCGGCTGCATGTCTCAGATGTGATAACACACGAGCAAGCCTCCCCACACACAACCCCTGTGCAGACACCATCACACCCTCCCCTGGACGCTGGCAACAGGTCTCTAGCTGTGGACTTTACTCTTCCTCCTCCACACTTCCCCCAAAAGTCCTCTATCCAGAGGCAGCATAATTTTTTAAAAGCTTCTTATAATAAGATTACTTAAAAGGGAAAAAATTCAAACACACAAGGAAGAATCACCAAAAGTATCCACACGCTCTAGTTCTCATTTTATCTATTCTTTCCACATATGTGCGTTATTTGGGGTTTTTTTCTCTTTTGAAGTATTTTAAATGAAATCCAAGACATCAGATTATTTCACCTATCAATAACTCCATATGTAGCTGTTCTAGAAAAGAAGTTTGTCTCAAAAATGTCTTTTCCGGCCACTTTGTTTCCATCAGGATCCAACAAAGTCCTCACTTTGCATTTGACTAACTTGTTTCTAAACCCTTTTAATCTAGGCAGTTCTCCCTCCTTCTTCTCTAACATCATTTTTTTGTTGAGGAAATGGAAATCTTTTAAAAATAAATCATGTCAGGAGAGGATGGGGATAAATTAAGATCGTGGGATTGACATTACACACTGCTATATTTAAAACAGATAACTAACAAGGATATTGTTGATAACCAACAAGGACACTGTATAACACAGGGAAGTCTATTCAATATTCTGTAATAACCTAAATGGGAAAATAATTTGAAAAATAAATACACGCAGTAATATATGCATAACTGAATCGCTTTGCTATACACCTGACACTAATGCAACATTGTAAATCAACTATACTCCAATATTGGGGAAGGAAATGGCAGCCCACTCCAGGACTCTTGCCTGGAGAATTGCATGGACAGAGGAACCTGGCAGGCTACAGTCCATGGGGTCACAAAGAGTTGACACGACTGACCAATTAACACACACGCACACATACTCCAATATAAAATGAAAATTTTAAAAAACCAAGTCACTTATCGACGCAGAATCTCTAATGGCATCCCACTGCTTTATAGAATAAAGAAATATCTAGGAGTCATTCATTCCTTCATTCATTCAACAAACCATAACAAAGCACCCACTCTGTCCCCCAGACACTACTCCCGGTACCAGGCAGAGAGTGGTGAATAAGGCAAGTCAGACTATCCCACCCTCAAAGCGCTCAGAGTCTAATGAAAAAGACGAGCAACAAACAAGTGAACAAATGAACGAGTTTTAGGTGGCTATACATGCTGGGATGAAATTAAGACAACGCAACAAAACATCACACATGGGCCTCTGCGTGTGAGCAGAGACCTGCGCAATGGGGAGGTGCAGACACATGGAGATTAGAGGAGAGAGAAGAGCCTACCAGGGTGGGACAGGCTGGCTGTACTCAAAAGAAGAAACAGTGGCTGGTGAGGCAGGAGTCCGGCATGAGAGACGAGCAGGGTAATAAGATGAGGGCGGAGAGCCCACGCGGCTGCACCACGTAAGCTGCAGACACATGGCGAGAAGCTGGGGTCAAGTGCAAAGGGAAATGCTCGGAGGGCTCTGAGCTGGAGTGCCCAAGTCTGCCTTAGCTCCTCCAGTTCTTGCCCCATTCACTCTCACTCACGCTGGTGCTCATTCCATCCCAAAGACATGCCAAGCTCTTCCTCTCTACATGTTCCAGGTCTTGCGCTCAGTAGTGAGTCATCATTCTGACCTTTCTCTTTTTCGCATGGCTAACCCCCTTTTTCCAGGCTCCAGTTTCAGGTTGAAAAGGTCCTCCTGACCCTCCAACTACCTCAGTTTCATCACAATACATGAACTTCTTCTTCATAGCACTTATCATAGTGGCAATTGGTCAATGATCTGTATCGTTACTGATTTAATGTCTGTCTTCCTCACTAGACTATGAAGAGCAAAAACAACACTGGTCTGGGTTCAATCTCCAGCTCCAAAGCTTAGCACTGGTCCTGGCATGTTAGGCAACAAATTAAATATCTGTTGAATGACCAGACGATGTATTTCAACACTGCACTGCATTTTATAAGAAATAGCCAATGTCCTGCAATAGGGCTTCCCAGGTGGTGCAGTGGTGAAGAATCCGCCTGCCAATGCAGGAGACTCAGGAGACACGGGTTTGATCCCTGGGTCAAGAAGATCCCCTGGAGGAGGAAATGGTAACCCACTCCAGTATTCTGGCCTGGAAAATTTCATGGACAAAGGAGCCTGGCGGGCTACAGTCCATGGGGTCTCAAAGAGTCAGATGCGACTGAGCAAGTAAAATACCTGTTCAACATCTGGTCACTTGATCAGAGAACATCAAAGATCACGATAAAATGAACCTTAGAGATAATCTTGTCAAATCTCTTCATTTAATAATAAAAAGAGGTCTGGAATAGTAAAAAGGTGATATATGAAGTGACTGGACCTCAATTATAAATCAGGTAATCAACATGATTCACCAGTTTCCTTTTCACTTCTGATGGAAATTAATACTCTATTAAGTATTCTGTGACTCAGCCAGGGCCACTGTTAGACCACAGGAGGCCTTTAGGCAAAATAGGAGCAGGCACTCTTTTCTCTGAATGGAAAGGCCCGAGCTGAGGTTCAGGGATTGGCGAGCGGCCCGTGGGCTGGACTTTAGCCAGTCTGTCCTCTCCAGTCAGAGCCCCATGCTGCAAACCATTTGCATAACTATGGGTGGTGGTCTGAGACTTAACCAAAGACTTCCTTTGTGCCAGTAAGTGCAGCAGGTCCATGAGTGATGGCAAGAGGCGTACGACAATCTCAGAGAGCCAGGCTGGCCCGCAAGCCACTCACAACTAGGATGGAGCTGCATGCAACCTCCCATCAAACCCAGACTCTAGCCTCCCCAAAAACGTCATGGGAACATGTTGAATATGGAGAAACATCTATTCACCTTGTAGTCTGCTATAAAAGAACTTGATTGAAATGCCAAGACATATGAGAAATTATAAAAGGTTGGAAAGGCCAAGATTAAAAAGCCAATTCAGAAGAGCAATCCAGAAGTTATAGGAACACGTGTTAAAAATGCAATCCACCAGAAGAGCCAAACAATTAATTTTGTTGTTGTTGTTTTTAATTAATTTATTTTTAATTGAAGGATAATTGCTTTACAGTACTGTGTTGGTTTCTGCCATATATCAACATGAATCAGCCGTAGGTATATAAGCAAGCAATTAATTTCTTGAGCATGAATGCTAGGCTTCCTGCGGTGGCAGCGGGAAGTTCAAACTACCAGCACAGTGACCAAGTTCACAGCTGCTGGTTGGGTCTGCAGATGCTACACTAAGGAATATGAACCTTGAAAAGATTTTGCCCAGATGGGTACATGAGAACACCAACTGGAAATGCTGAAGGTTCAAACACAACAAATGAGTAGTCCCACACCCTAACAAGACCCCAAAACCAAGTGGGGATGTTGCTTCAGGAAATGGCAGATGACAATATTGATACCATGTCTGAAACAGACAACCAATGAAACCTACTGTGTGGCACAGGGAGCTCTACTCAGTGTTCTGTGGTCACCTAAATGCGAGGGAATCCAAAACAGAGGGGATATATGCACACATACAGCGAATTCACGTGGCTGTATGGTAGAAACTAAAACCACGTTGTAAAACAACTAGACCCATATAAAAATTTTTTAAATAAATAATAGAAAAAAAAGGAAATAGCAGAGGAAGCTGGCCTTGATCTCAAATGCAACTGCCCCGGAGTCAGTAGGTTCTGTGGGCACAAGTGGTGCTTCGATGAAACACCATGAACTAAGTAAGAGACTTGCTTGCCTGCATGATCAAGACTAATTTACAGAATCAGTGCTTCTGTTTACATTACTTGCTTCTAAAATATTTTGTGTGTATATACAGAGAAGTTTCACTCCAATTACAATAAGAACACTATGTAGGCCAGAATGTCTAAACACTATTTGTCTGTAACGCTTTCTTTTGCTTTGCAAAATGTACTTCCTAGTACATTAAGAAATTGCAGGGAGTTTCCACTTTGACATATTTTATGGTTCTGTATATTACGTGTATGAGGGATATCTTTTTGTTGATGTCTCTGAAAGAGTAGCATTAGTTTGTTGTGCATGATCATGTTTTTCAAAAGTTACATCAAAAAATTGAACACCACACGCTTCCTTGGTGGTCCAGTGGCTAAGACTCCTCATTTCCAATGTAGGGGGCCAAAGTTTGACCCTTGATCAGGGAACTAGATCCCAGATGCCACAACTAAAGATCCTGCATGCAGAAACTAAGATCTGGCTCAGTCAAATGAATAAATAAAAATAAATATAAAAAAATCTAATACCAAGAGTGAGGTATAGAAGAAAGGTTTGGATTTAAAAAAAAAGATGCGATCTCTGCTCTCAGTGGAGAAGAAAGCCCAGTTTTAGAGCACATTGCCTCAGGATAGTGTTTTAAACACAACCCAGAGACGTGGCCACAGAGCAGGCAGATGAAGCCACAGAGTTTGGTTACAATCCCCAAAGGAAAAACTGAACAAAGGAAATGCACCATACTCTACAACTTTAAAGGCTTTGTCGTCTATTTGTGGACAGACAGAATAGAGGATGAGATCAGCAATGATCACAGTACAATGTGATCAAGGACTTACCTCAAACTTACTAGGGGTCAGGGACTGAACCTGGTTGAGTGGAGCTCATCTGGAGACTCTAAGCTCAAGTGTTGAGTGTTGTTCCTTCATTACGATTCACAGTGCAGGGCACTGGGACCACCTGTTCCTCTGTGGCTCCCTCCTGACACTGGGACTTCCTTGAGGGCATGGATCTGGTCATATTCAGAAGCTGCATTTCACATGGTTTAGAGCCCCAGCACCTAGCAAAGTCCCATACAATACACAAGAATCCCTTGGTAATCCCTTGGTGGGAATGAAGCAAGTTTTGAAGAAAATGAGCAGCCTATATTGGCATAGAATATAGAGTAAAAGTTGGAAGAATATTAGAAGATCTTAAAAGGAGAGTTAAATTTACCCTACCTAAGGAAAGGTTCCTATGTGTAAGTGGTATAATGAAAATCAATTTGTGGAAGATGTGGTGTGTGTGTTAGAAAGACACAGACAGCCAGTCATACAGACACAAAGAAGGAAGATGAGGAGATGAGTTAGGAGAGTCAGGATACAATATTTTTTCTTCCAAGGATATCCTTTTATTGTTTTTCCATCACAGGAAGAATTTTATTTCCCATACCAACTGAACGTATTGAATAATAACTAATTCATTTCACCATGTATATGAATCAAGACATAAAGAATATCATATGCAACTGAATCATGTTCTAGAATTTCTTCTATTGGCCTACCGGCGATTAGAACTTTCAATCAGCATGAGATAACCAGCCTTAGGAAATCGAGGTAACAAGATTCCAAACAAAAAGAGCAAATGTCTTGATTGTTCTGTACAACTGCATTGTGTTTGTGAAGAACTCTTGCCTGGGGAGTTCACAGCATTGGCCAAGGCAGCAGAGCTCATGGAAAATGCTCGCTGGCTCAGTGAGCTGGCTAAGCAGATTTATAGACTGGCCCACTCTCCACTCATTATCCAGGATAAGGTCCAAAGAATGACTGGCTTCATCACTGGGACCGCGCCACTTCAAAAATAAGAGGTTATTCCACAAGGAGAAATAGATCTTATCATGCAAAGGCCCACAAGAGCAAGTTGGGCAACCAAGATGGCCCCTCGCCCCACCATGGCTCAGTCATGAGACTTGCTTTAGTCCATGAGATGTTAGGAAACACGACCCAAAAGAGAAGACTTGAAAAAGCACTATGCATTTCCGCTTACTCTCTTCTACTTTTGACATCCTCATGAAAAAAGAACACGCTTCAGCTGGCCCTCTGAGGCATCATCATCTAATAGAATTTTTAGTGGTAATGCATACATCCAACAGCAGCAATGTCGGCTATTGTGACTCAAAAGCTGAAATTTTAACATTATTTCATTTTAATTAATTTAATTTAAAATAGCTATACATAGCTAAATGGCTACCATATTAGGCAAAACAGCTATGATAAATGATAGACACTTCCCACCTCCCTGCCTTAGAGTAGAACCAGATCATCCCAGTTGCTTCTGCTGAAGTCACCCTATTTTAACCCACCATCTAATTCCAAACAAATGAGCAACAAATGCTTATTGTTACATGCCACTGAGGTCGTGTGGTTGTTTGTTACACAGCAAGAGCTAGCTGATATATTTATTTTCTGACTCCCACCTGCCTATGCCAGGAAGAATCCTCCCATTCCAACAAAAACACTCTGCTCCAGTGGGGTCATAGTCCCCACTTTCCCAGCACCTGCCAAGCTTGCTCCACCATCAGGCACTTGCCCCAGCAGTATCTTCTACTTCTGGCCTCTCCATTTCTGCCTCTATCTACTAAAATTGGACCCATCTTTCAAATCTTACATGTAATCTCTGTAAACTCTTCTCTCACTACTCCAATTCACAGTAATCCCTTTGGTCCATCACATGTTTTAGGGTTGATGTTGAAAGCATTATGAGTCAGACACAGACTCGGGATGATATCCTAGCTTGGGCATTTTTAATTGATGCTATGGCCTTGAGCAATTACTAACTATTACTTCTTCATCTGAAAAAAGAGGGGCAAGTTGCTGTGAGGATTAAATAATGTAAGACTAGCTAGACCCTGACACATTGTAGATATACTCACCCAATAACTGTTTTCCATTTTGATGGATTTCCTTTCTTTTCCCTAATCTAGTGCCCAGGACAGTACAGACCATCTAGTTCATACTCACACTCCCTGTCAATCACTTTTTCATTCAGAGCCCTGTAAGGGTTTCCACCAGCTAAAAGAGCATCTACACAAGAGAGTGGTGGACGCTGTGACATGGCACCAGATCCCCCTTCAGCTCCTGGGAATGCAGCCCACAGCCCTCCTCTTTGATAACTGCCTCTTGTTTCCATGAAAAAAACTGCCTCACCCAAGGGTCATACCTCCTTCCAGGGCAGCACTAATCTAATCACTGATCTCCTTCTCAGGAGACTTGAGAGAGCTCTGAAAGGCTTATCCCACCTCCAGAGCTCCCAGAGGGGTGGCAGGCATCTTGCTGGCCTGCATTGCAGCTCAGCTACTCCCTCCACTCAATCCTTCTTCACTGCCCTCCCTTCCACAGGGGTGGCTCTGAGGAGCTCCCCCTAATGAAATAACCGGCCTGCTAATCTCTACCTCAGGGCTTCCCTCGTGGCTCAAACAGTAAAGAATCTGCATGCAATTTGGGAAACCAGGGTTTGATCCCAGGGTTGGGAAGATCCCCTGGAGAACAGAATGACAATCCACTCCAATATTCTTCCTGGGGAGTCCCGTGGACAGAGGAGCTTGGCCAGCTACAGTCCATGGGGTTGCAAAGAGTCCAACATGACTAAGTGACTACCGCTTTCACTTAAAATCTCTATCTCAGGGTCCTTCCTGGGACCTGAACCTGTCCACAGAGGTTAAGATGTGAAGAGAGCTTTCTCCTTGATATGCAGATTAAAACCCCAAATAGGCTCAGGGACTTCCCTGGTGGTCCAGGGGCTAATACTCCACCCTCCCAATGCAGACGGCTGGGGTTCGATCCCTGGTCAGAGAACTAGATCCCATAGGCCACAGCTAAGGGTTCCTTCAGACTGCAACTAAAGACTCTGCATGCTACAATCAAGACCCTGCGAGGTCAAATACATAAACATTTTTATAAACAGATAGGCTCAGAAGGTGTGGATTGACAGAAATCACTTTTCAACAATAGATTTTCTAGGTCTGTAGAATGTAATGTGTTTAGTCTGATGCCTGCCACAAGTAAAGGAGAGGAGGAGAGCCCTAATTTAACATAGAGGTTCTGAGCTTAGAATCCAATGACCCCCCTCCATAGAATTCATAGGTCTGTTAACTTGGAAAAATAAACTAATCTTAATTTTCAGTAGCCCATAACCCAAATTTAGCATTTCCTTTCATTGTAAGTGTAGGCAACAATTCTATCAGCGCTTAATGACTTTGCCACTGATAGAAGTCACAGATATTTCTATCACATTATAGTCACTACATAGTCATTATAGTAGGTGTCTCTGAATACTGTTTACAGTCCCCTGACCTTGAAAGTTCAGTCATTAGCTGACCATACACTGGAGCCTGCTTCACCTTGTTATTTAATATGATTTATTTTTTTAAATGACATATATTACTTCGAACAATTTTTTAAAATATTTTAACTGGTATTTCAACAGAATTGATTTCTTTGGCAATCCTATGGATTTTATCTTGCACATTTAAAAACCTAAGAGGGAGTTTTCTAGGCTACAGCAGACTGCCCAAGGAGGTCAGGGCGGTGGGGACAGCAAGGAGACACCCTCTGTGGGTGGAGACTTCAAGGACTCATTCTTTTTCTGCAAAGCCGACAAGCTCCACGTGGGTGTCGTCCCGGGCGCAGTCCGCCCGGATCAGACCAGCAGAGCCATTTCAGGGGCAGGACAGGCTCCAGCCGCTGTTGGAGCTGTTCCCTCGCCCCTCTTCTGGAATGCACACAGCTTTATATGAAATCCACATGGTGCGCGGCGGCGACAGCAGGCGGCACGAAAGGACTTTACCAAGTTGACAGCGTCCCCGCGCCCAGCCAGTCCGGAGAAGGCTCTAGAGAGCGAAAGGTCCCTCCCTGTCCCTCTCCCCATCTGGCCCCCCACCCCCCATGGGGACAATGGTCGGCTACAGGAAATTGGATCACCGGGGCGCCCTGCTTTCCCAGCCCTGAACTCTGGACACAGCAGAATAATTGCCAAGACGTATCCGGAGTCCGCACACACAAACGCAGGGACTGTCGACTGCATTCCCGGGGCGGAGAGCTGGGCTTGGCGGTCTTTTTCTGCCCCGGCACCTATGGGAGTCCCGGGGCCGGTGCGCCGGCTGCGACCCAGCTCTGGCCTTCGTCCGGCGCCTGGTCCTAAGCGGACCGGGTCCTGTCCCCCCAAAGCAGGGCACAATGGCGAGACGCGGACAGACTCCCCGGCCCACTGCCGCGGGAGAGGAAACTCCGCCCGGATCCCGGGGTCCCGGGGTCCCGGGTCACAGAGCCCTGGAGCCCGGCAGTGCGTGCGCGAGGCGGCGCAGACGGGGCGAGCTCCCCAGAACCCAGCGCCCCTCCTCGAGCGACCGTGACCCGGCGGCGGGAGGCGTCGGCTGGCCGGGCGGAGGCGGGAGCCCACTCGGGCTTGGAGACGGGGCGCCGCACCCCGCGCCCCCGCGGCCGGCGGGTGCGGGTGCCCACCCACGACGCTCCGGCCCGCCCGGCTCCGCGGGCGCCCCCGGCCCGCCCGGGCCTTCCTTCGGACGCCGCCTCAGCCCCTCGCGGCCTCCCGCCCAAGAGCCCCCACCTCCCGCCCGGGGTCGCACTCACGTAGACCGAGTCGATGTCGGCTCTGTCGAAGAAGTGGAGAGCCGTGCTCAGCTCCAGGGCTGGAGAGACGAGGTCGTCCCCGGCCTCCAGCTCCAGGTCCCCATGCCGGGGGCCGAAAGGAAAGAGCTCCCGGCGGCTCAGGCAGCCCCCAGGCCCCGCTAACAGCAGCGGCAGCAGCAGCGCCCGCGTCCACGCAGCGCCGCTCCGGCGGACCGTGGCCAACATGTTCCCGGAGCTCCGTCCCGCAAGCCGAGGCCCCATGCGGCCGGAGGCTGAGCGAGGCGGAGATGTAACCGGACGCCCCTCGGCAGCCCCTGCGCGCCTCCCGCCTCGCGAGGTTCCCACCCCGGGAAACAGGGGAGGGGAACCCGGGGAGATGGGGAGGGCCCCGCCCCGTCCGCGGAGGCTGCCCAATGGCCGCGAGGGGGAGGGCGAGGGGCGACACCGAATCCCCCGGCCGTCCTGGGCCGGGCGCCCTCGCTCCCCGCCGGGCCACGGGCGCTGGAGGCCGCGATTCCCCAAACCAACCCAGCTGCCCCCGAACGGCCCCTCCGGGAGGTAGGAATAGAGTGCCGGGCTCTGCACCATTGTCCTTGGCCCAGGGCTGAGCAGTAGAGACCCGGCGACGTGGAAATGCCCCGCGTTCGGACACAGTCCACCCCAGAGCTGTTTGGTGGCGTCCGGAGGTCGGACGGGTGGCGTCCTGATGGTCAGACTGTAGGAATAGCGGGTAGTAGGTGCTGAGGATTAACAAGAAGGGATCCGGCCAGGACCACGGCTATTTACTCCAAACATCCATTCTTTCAACTTAACATTGAGTGTGGGATCCTGTGCTTTTCCTTTGGAAAGTTGGGCCAAAAATCGCGTCCAACCTCCAGAGTCAAAGTCGTGCGTGTAGAACATCATTCAGGGTTAGGCAGGGTAAGGGCCAAAGTGATAAAGGACATCGGGACTAGAATAATTGCTCAAGGGTAGCGTCTCTGGGGATACGGAAATCAAATCCGGTCTTCCGGAAAAGATAGAATTTCACCCAGGGAACTGGAGAAGGAACTTTCTAGAAGCTGGAGTTGCTGCTTTCTAGAAGCGATTCGCCCAGGAAAGGATTCCTGTTCCTAGTAAAACCTTTAATACCAAAGCTAGGAATTTGAACTCTAACATCCACAGAACTATTGAGAGTTTTTGACAAAGGGAGATAAACGGTGTAAATTTTATCCTAAATAATCCCTTAATCTTTAATTTGGCCCTGGGTTGAAAGAAGAGATGCAGGGGTCATCTAAGGATCATTGAAAGGAAAAATTAAAAAAGGATGAGAAAAAAAAAAGTGGAAGTTGAGAAGAAAATGAATCTAAAATGCATTATAATGAAAGAAGGAATAAAACCTGATTATAAATTTGATATGGGAGGGGAGAGGGGAGAAACGTTTAAATTGAGTACAAGGTTTTGAGCCTAGAGCATTGCAAAACCTCTGCTGCCTTTTGAAGTCAGGGAATGGGAGCTGGGACTTTGGGGGTTCGATTTGTTTGATGTCAGACTTGTTAACCTGGAGAGGTCAACAGGGTATCAATCCTTCCTTCCCCACCCCCAGCCCTGTTGCCAGCTAAAATTAAGGACCTGGGACCCAGTCTGGGAGAATTCCCCCAAAAAACGGCGAATTCTGTATCATATTTAGATATTTAGGGAACATGAGTCCTGAGCCAGTAGGACTACAAGGAAAGTCAATGAAATATACCCTTGTTTTGCAATCACAATAACCCAAGGAGACAGAAACCACCCCCACATACAGAAGATGGACAGAGAGAGCCAGAGAGGTTTAAATCACTTTGCCAAAGTTACACGTCTGGAAGCCTGTGTGGGGAACCAGGGTGATCCCACTCCAGGGACCCCTTAACCACAACATTAAGTGGAGCCATTATTGCTGCAGTTGTTTCCCTTGATGCTAAACAGTGATTAACACAGCCTGCATTCTATTGCCAAATTCAGTGGCTTTTCCTTCAATTCCTTCCCAGAAATGCAGTGCCTGGGAGCCTCTGTCCTGCCCCAGAAACCCTCTGACTATCATAGTATCTCATGCTATCATAATAGTCTTAGCTGCTGCATCACCCATTTCTGTGCTTCCGGTTCTCCAGGAGACTCTTCTTCCTCTGTGTTCACCTAAACGGCCTCAAACTTCCCATTGTGTGCCCAGCCAGCCTCATCCCGCCTGCCCTTCAGATTTTCCCCTTCCAAACCTCCTCCCCACACCTTTTATCTCGTATCACTGCCGGCTCTGAAGCCGCAGCCTGCCCCTGGAATGATCTCACCCCTTCTCCTGAATTCTCTGCCTTTTTAGTACTCAGACAGCTTCTGAAACTCCCATTGGTCCATGGAAATCTCCTTCGCTATTACAAAGCAAGAGCCACTCTCCACTCTGCTGGTTCAGGGTAGCTTGGAGTCCAGTCTGTCTGAGGCCTGGGCTCTGCCATTTACTATCCCTGTTAACTTGGGCAGGTTTCTAGATCCTTCTCATTTGCATGGAATGTTCATACCTACAATCAAAGAATTGTTATGGGAATTACCCAAGATGATCCACAAAATGCTCCTAGCACCAAATTGGAGCATAAAGGAAGTACTCAGTTAATATTAAGCCATCATTATCTAAATGCATGTGTTTCATGATTCTCATTATTTCTGCAATTACTATCCACCTAGAGTCAGACACAGTACTAGGAATTCGAAATACAAAGACTGTTAACTCATAACTCCTTTTGCAAGCAGCTCATAGTCTACTGGGAAAGACAGACACACCTTTAACACCATGGGATGTTTAACAGATAGAAAGCAACAGCAGACACACCTCGATGAATGCCTGCTTCTGCTAGATGCTTTATGGAGCATCAGATTTAATACTAAAAACAATTGCACAAGCTAGTAGTTTTATAGTAGATGTAGGGGAAATGAGATCTGCAAAAGTTAATGTGCCCAGTTTCACACAGTTAGTGGGAGAGCCAGGGTTTGAATCCCAGTGTGTCTGAAACCAAAGCTGATATTTCTACCATACCTTCCTGCTTATCTGTAGATGGAGAGCTTTCATCCTCAATGTCCATCCTCAAAGTATACTTGCTCCCTTGTTTATTATACACAGCGTTCATGTTCTATTTATGTATGCTTGCTAAGTGTGTGCTAAGTCGTGTCAGTAGTTCGATTCTATGTAACCCTAAGGACTGTAGACTGCCAGGTTTCTTTGTCTATGGGATTCTCTAGGCAAGAATACTGGAGTGGGTTGCCATGCCCTCCTCCAGAGGATCTTCCTGACCCAGGGACTGAACCCTCTTACGCCTTACGTCTTCTGCATTGGCAAGTGGGTTCTTTACCAGTAGCGCCACCTGGGAAGCCTATTTATGTACGTGTCTGTTCCCTAATGTGGTTAGTATCATCTTGCTTAGTAAGTCTGGGGTATACTGTAAACTGTGTCATTTCCTATTTATAGCCCTGCACTCACTGCACATTTCATGGGCTGGGGGAATGTGACATCTATGCTGTGCCTCCCATTAGAACAATGTGGGCTGAGTGCCAGCTACTTTAGAATTTATAGTTTCAAGTACAGTTCAGTTCAGTTGAGTTCAGTCACTCAGTCGTGTCCTACTCTTTGCAACCCCATGAATTGCAGCACTCCAGGCTTCCCTGTCCATCACCAACTCATGTAGGGTGCAATCACAATCTACATCATAGAATATTTAATTTCATGTTTTGCTCTGGTCACTACCAAAGGGATGATGTCTCTGGATGTTTCTCTCTGGTTGTTTTCCGTGTTTTTTCTTTCCAGATATAAGCTTCTTGGAGTAAGGATCATGTGTTCTGTTTCTTTTCCAAAGTTCATGGAGCCTAACCCAACACTGTATGCAATCTTTAATAAAAGTCAACAGTTTCAGAATTCCCTAGTACTTTTAAGAATCATTTGATATCTGCCATAGCATTCAGTTGCTCAGTTGTGTCTGACTCTTTGTGACCCCATGTTCTGCAACACTCCAGGCTTCCCTGTCCATCACCAACTCCTAGAGCTTGCTCAAACTCGTGTCCATCAAGTTGGTGATGCCATCCAACCATCTCATATATGCGCTCACAGTTACATGATTACACGAGTTTTTTTCTATGGCTGGAAACGTAAAGCCTTGCATATATTATATTCTTTTAAAAGGGCAGCAGAGGATGAGATAGTTAGATAGCATTATCAACTCAATGGACATGAATTTGAGTAAACCCCGGGAGGTAGTGAAAGGCAAGGAAGCCTGGCATGCTGCAGTCCATGGGGTAGCAAAAAGTCGGGCACAACTTAGCAGCTGAACAACAATAAAAATTGTCTTTGGGGCTGTGCTGTGTCTTTGTTGCTATGGGAACTTTTCTCTAGTTGCAGTGAGTGGGCTTCTCATTGCAGTGGCTTCTCTTGTTGGGGAGCATGGGGGCGTGCGGGCTTCCACAGTTGTGGCACACGGGCTTAGTTGCTCTGTGGCATGTGGGAATCCTCCTAGACCACAGATTGAACCTATGTCTCCTGCATTGGCAGGCGGATTCTTTACTACTGAGCCACCAGAGAAGCCCCACTAGTTTTCATTTTGTTTTGAAGTTAAACCCTATACTTTTGAGATGTGCACTCTTGTGTTGACAGTGTGATCAGATGAGGCAAGAAGACAAAATTTAAAAAGCAGGCTGTAGCTGTAAGCAGCCAAGGCATCTTTTCTATTTGGCTTATTCAGACAGATATCCAGGCAATTGAGCAGAAAAATAACTCAGTTGTCTGTTTCACCACAGGAGACATTTGTTATAATCTCACTCTCCTGTGAGGTTTGACCACTGACTCCATATGGCCAGGGAAGCTTTCTTTATTTACCAGATGTCATGCAGAGTTCAATATATTAGTGTTTCAATTCCAGGGGGATTCACTTAATTCAGGAATAAGGTGATTGCTATTTTAAAAAACTTAAGCTCAACTGTTATAAGGATGTGTGTGTGTATTCAGTTGCTCAGTTGTGTCCGATCTTTGGAACCCCATAGACTGTAACCCACCAGGTCTTCTATCCATGGGATTTTTCCAGGTAAGAATACTGGAGCGGATAGCCACTTCTTTCTCCAAGAGATCTTCCCAATCCAGGGATCAAACTGTGTCTCTTGTGCCTCCTGCATTGGCCCCTTTACCACTGTGCCAAGGAAACCATAAATTAAATGACCAACCCTACTAGGGGATGAGAATCAAGCAGGATTTGGTGCTCAGTTTATTGTATTTTCAAAGGAGATTCGAATTAAAACTGCTTAGAGGAAATATGGTTATGTCCATCAATGAAGTTCATTTGGAAGATACCACAGTTTTCAGGATAAAGTTTAATCCTTCTATTTCTACATCCTGTTTTCAAATCTGGACATTTTGCTGGTTCATCAAACCTCCAGCATAACCTGACTCTTGTTGTTGTTTTATTATTTTTATTTTGATTTATGTAGTTTGCAGACTTACATAAACATTGCAAGAGTAATATGAAAACTCTCACATACCCTTCACCCAAATTTCCTGTTAACGTTTTGCCATAATTGCATTTTCTGTCTCCTTTCTCTCTCTGTCTCTCTCTATATAGACAGATACTCACACAAGTTTTATCTAGATGACTGAGGATAAGTTTTGACTGAGATGTTTCTTTGTCTCTAAATACTTTGATGTGTATTTCCTAAAAACTGAAACATTTTCTGACATAGCCATAATCTAATAGTTGAAATAATGACGTTGACACGAATGTTAACTTTGATCAATTGATTCACATAGTGTATGCCAGATTTTTCCACTTGATTTTTTTTCAAAAGTAAGATTAACGAGTAAGGTTTCCTTAAGCACCAGAAGTATTACTCTTATTGTTAATAAAATCTTATTATCTTTCCTATTTTCAAGGTTTGTAAAACATCTGCATATTTTTAGTTCCATTTCCAATCTCTATTTTTCAAATTTTTCACTTCTTATAAATTTTCCTCTATGTATTTTTCCTCTCCAAAATCATTTGTGAGAATAACATTTCTAACCACATTGAATTCCAAGATATGTTCATCCCAAGACAATACTACAGAAAATTTAGGAAATTAGCCCAAAAGCTTATATTACTGACTTTTCAGCTCCAGTTCATAACTTTCTTTATTCCAGTAATGGATTTTCATATGTTAATTTAATTACTTGTATTATTTTTTCTATCCTTATGGAGATATAATTGACAAATTGAAATTGTATATACTTATGCTGTACAATGTGATGATATGATATACATTGTGAAATAATTACCATAACCATGTAAGAAACACATCTATCACAATTATCATAATTAACACACCTGCCATTTCACATCATTGCCCTTTTGTGTGTGTGTGTGTGTGGTAAGAACACTTAAAATTGATTGTTTAGCAAATTTCAGTTCTACAATGGGGCCTCCCTGATAGCTGAGATGGTAAAGAATCTCCCTGCAAGAGACCTCAGTTTGATTCCTGGGTCAGGAAGTGCCCCTGGAGAAGGGATAGGAGACCCACTCCAGTATTCTGGGGCTTCCCTTATGGCTCAGCTCGTAAAGCATCCGCCTGCAATGAGGGAGACCTCAGTCTGATCCCTAGTTGGGAGGATCCCCTGGAGAAGGGAAAGGCTACCCACTCCGGTATTCCACCATACAGTATTGACTAGAGTCACCATGCTGTACATTACATCCCCAGAACTTAGTCATCTTATAACTGAAAATGTGTACCTTTTGACCAGCATCTTCCCATTCTCTTCACTTTCCAGCCTCTGGCAACCACCATTCTGCTCTCTGCTTCTATGAGAGAATAGCAAAGGTTTTTAATATTGTAACCCATGATCCCTTTAGATGACCCACATGTATGTTTCATTGAAAATAGTCGTTGTGGGACTTCGTTGGTCCAGTGGTTAAGAATCTGCCTTTCAATGCAGGGGATGTGGGTTTGATCCCTGGTCAGAGAACTAAGATCCTACATGTAGAGGGGCAAGTAAACCTGTGTGCCATAGCTACTGAGCCCTCACACTCTAGAGCCCGTCTCCACAACAAGAGACCTGTGCACCACAACAAAGACTCAATACAGCCAAAAAACAAGCAAGAGAAAGAAGAAAGTAGTGATTTGTGCTAGATCACACTCATGGCCCAAGGTTGTTGAATATCACTCAACCTGAGTTAAGTGCAAATAAAGTTATCTTTTCTTGATTTTCTTTTGTTACTGCTGCTGCTTAGTTGCTTCAGTCGTGTCCGACTCTGTGCGACCCCAGAGACGGCAGCCCACCAGGCTTCCTTGTCCCTGGGATTCTCCAGGCAAGAACACTGGAGTGGGTTGCCATTTCTTTTGCCATTGCATGAGAGTGAAAGGTGAAAGTGAAGTTGCCTAGTCGTGTCCAACTCTTAGCAACCCCATGGACTGCAGCCCACCAGGCTCCTCCGTCCAAGGGATTTGCCAGGCAAGAGTACTGGAGTGGGGTGCCAGTCTTTTGTTACTAAATCTTCATAAAGTCCCATTTTCATGTGGTAAAGTTTATTGTAACAAAACTAAACAGATCAAAATTGCACAATGAAGTAAATTCAGCATGAATTATGATGACTGATGTGATGACTGACTATGGTGAGGAGGTTGTTAGACCTTGATGGCTCATTACTTCATCTTAACTAGTTAAATGACAAATAATTACAAAAGTATGTTTATGAAAAACGTCCTTGTTGGAGTGGGATTAAGCAGTCATCACCATTTGGCCTCTGGTTCTGTGTTTGATGCTGAGACCAACTAACCATTGAACAAAGTGAGTGGGGAACAGATTTTCCAAAATTTAAAAAAAAAAAATTTGTTTCCATATGACATCAAGTATGCTTAGGGGGATAAAGTTAAAAAGAAAAAGTATGTTGAGCTAGAACATCTTCGGACCACCTAGTTCTGTAGTACAGGCTACATGTCATCCCTTTAGTGCTTAGAATCTGTACCTTCTGTACAGATTCTTCTGTTCAGAATCTGTACAAGGCAATATTGCATTGTAAACATCTCTCCAGATATTTTGTCTTTCTATAAAATAGACTAGACAACTGACTCCATAGATGAGACAACTGCCTTCATGGGATTATTTTAGAAGGTGTGAAAGACTCCAACTCCTGATTTACCAACTGGTTTTAATTTTGTTTGCTGAGCTTGAGGTTTCCCTTCCAATTAAAGCCATTGGCCACCTAAGATTGTGAGTTATTAAAAGCATGTTTTGACATAACAGAGAATTTCAAGGGGCTAAAAGAGGCATGAGACAGCACCACTGAAAACAAAAAAATAGACTGGGACAATCTAAGTGCTTAAGACACTGTTGGCCGATCTCACAGGCCCTTAGGGGTCTGCTAGGTGTATCCATTTAAGTATTCAGGACAGGGCATAATTTTTGATGGGTTAATTGATGCCAAATAATTTTATCTAGCATTTATAATTATACCTTTAATAACCTATACCAATAATTTATCATCAATCAGTATTTGTTGAGAACCTACTAGGTACCTGATGCTGTTCTAACCGTGATGTGAATAAAAATAAATTAGAGAGGAAATTAGGATAATAATTTAAATGCATGGATGGAATATTGTACAGCCATTAAGAGGAATAAAATTGGGTCATTTGTAGAGATGTGAATGGACCTAGAGTTTGTCACACAGAGTAAAATAAATCAGAAAGAGAAAAGCAAATATTGTATGTTATTGCATCTATGTGGAATCTATAAAAATGATACAGATGAACCTACTTCCAGGGAAGGAATAGAGATATAGATGTAGAGAATGGACCTGTGAACACAGGGGTGGAAGGGGAGGGTGGGTAAATTAGGAGATGAGGATGGACATATATACACTATCAGGTGTAAAATAGTTAGTTCAGTTCAGTCACTTAGCCATGTCTGACTCTTTGTGACCCCATGGACTGCAGCACACCAGGCTTCCCTGTCCATCACCAACTCCTGGAGCTTGCTCAAACTCATGTCCATCAAGTCAGTGATTCCATCCAACCATTTCATCTTCTGTCGTCCCCTTCTCCTCCTGCCTTCATTTTTTCCCCAGTCTCAGGGTCTTTTCTAATGAGTCAACTCTTCGCATCAGGTGGCCAAAGTATTGGAGCTTCAGCTTCAGCATCAGTCCTTCCAATGAATATTCAGGACTGAGTTCTTTTAGGATGGACTGGTTGGATCTGCTTGCTGTCCAAGGGACTCTTAAGAGTCTTGTCCAACACCACAGTTTCAAAGCATCAATTTTTCAGTGCTCAGCTTTCTTTATGGTCCAACTCTTACATCCACACATGACGACTGGAAAAACCATAGCTTTGACTAGATGGACCTTTGTTGTCAAAGTAATGTCTTTGCTTTTTAATATGCTGTCTAGGTTGGTCATAGCTTTTCTTCCAAGGAGCAGGTGTCTTTTAATTTCATGGCTGCAGTCACCATCTGCAGGGATTTTGGAGCTCAAGAAAATAAAGTCTGTCACTGTTTCCCCATCTATTTGCCATGAAGTGATGGGACCAGATGCCATGATCTTCATTTTCTGAATGTTGAGTTCTAAGCCAGTTTTTCACTCTCTTCTTTCACTTTCATCAAAAGGATCTTTAGTTCCTCCTTGCTTTCTGCCATAAGTGTGGTGTCATCTGCATATCTGGGGTTATTGATATTTCTCCAGGCAATCTTGCTTCCAGCTTATGCTTCATCCAGCCTGGCATTTCTCATGATGTACTCTGCATATAAGTTAAATAAGCAAGACGACAATATGCAGCATTCACATACTCCTTTCCCAAGTTGGAACCAGTCTGTTGTTCCATGTCCAGTTCTACCTGTTGCTTCTTGACCTGCAGATTTCTCAAGAGGCCAGTCAGTTGGTCTGGTATTCCCATCTCTATTATAAGAATTTTCCATAGTTTGTTGTGATCCATACAGTCAAAGGCTTTGGTATAGTCAATAATGCAAAAGTAGGTGTTTCTCTGGAATTCTCTTGCTTTCTCTATGTTGACAATTTGATCTCTGGTTTCTCTGCCTTTTCTAAATCCAGCTTGAACATCTGGAATTTCATAGTTCACATACTGTTGAAGCCTGGCTTGGAGAATTTTGAGCATTACTTTGCCAGCAAGTGAGATGAGTGCAATTATGTGGTAGTTCGAACATTCTTTGGCGTTGCCTTTCTTTGGAATTTGAATGAAAACTGACCTTTTCCACTCCTGTGGCCACTGCTGAGTTTCCCAGATTTGCTGGCATTTTGAGTGCAGCACTTTTACAGCATCATCTTTTAGGATTTGAAATAGCACAACTGGAATTCTATCACCAACACTAGCTTTGTTTGTAATGATGCTTTCAAAGGCCCACCTGACTTCCCATTCCAGGATGTCTGGCTCTAGGTGAGTGATCACACCATCATGATTATCTGGGTCGTGAAGATCTTTTTTGTACAGTTCTTCTGTGTATTCTTGCCACCTCTTCTTAACATCTTCTGCTTCTGTTAGGTCCATACCATTTCTGTCCTTTATTGTGAGCATCTTTGCATGAAATGTTCCCTTGGTATCTCTAATTTTCTTGAAGAAATCTCTAGTCTTTCCCATCCTATTGTTTTCCTCTGTTTCTTTGCATTGATCCCCAAGGAAGCCTTTCTTATCTCTCCTTACTAGTCTTTGGAATTCTGCATTCAAATGGATCTGTCTTTCCTTTTCTCCTTTGCCGTTTGCTTCTCTTCTTTTCTCAGCTATTTGTAAGGCTTCCTCGGACAACCATTTTGCCTTTTTGCATTTCTTTTCCTTGGGGATGGTCTTGATCACTGCCTCCTGAACAGTGTAATGAACCTCTGTCCATAGTTCTTCAGGCACCCTGTCTATCAGATCTAATCCCTTGAATCTATTTGTCACTTCCACTGTATGATCATGAGGGATTTGATTTAGGTCATACCTGAATGGTCTAGTGGTTTTCCCTACGTTCTTCAATTTAAGTTTGAATTTTGCAGTAAGGAGTTTGCAGTCTGAGCCACAGTCACAGGAAGCCTAGCTCAGTGCTTTGTGATGACCTAGATGGGTGGGATGGAAGTTTGGGAGGGAGGCCCAAGAGGGAGGGGATATATGTATACGCATAGCTGATTCACTTCATTGTACAGCAGGAACTAACACAACATTGTTAAGCAATTATGCTCCAATTTTAAAATAAGAATTTATACAGGTGAGTGTGAGAGATAGTTTGATTTGGGGTGCTCAGGGAAGACATATTCAAGGATCTTTCTTTGGAGTAGAGGGCTGAGGAAGTGAGGGAGTGAGCTATAGTGGTGCAGGGTGAAGGAGATTTCCAATCGAATGTCTGAGCAGGGCTGCACTGGGACACCAGGGACTGCAGAGTTCAAGTTCCTGAACAAGAATGGACTCCTGTTCAAAGAATAATGATTGGGCCAAGTAGGCAGAACTAAGTGAGCCCCAGTAAGGGCTATGGACAGTTGGCCATCACCTGAAAATAACTCAGTAACCACCAGCCCATGTGGTTTTCCATGAGGCAGTTGGGTGACTTGGGAAATGATATTCCAGAAAATTCCTCAGCCAGCCATTCCCTAAGGAAGGGAATGTGCTTGTGCTAGTCAGCTCTGACTTGTATAAGACTTCTGTGTCAAAACCCTCACTTTAGGCAGGTCTTCCAGCTGTCCCTCTGGACATTCAGAGTTCTGCTGAGTTTGACCCTAATGTATCTCTCGAACTTACTTCCATTGGCTGACTTTCAATACCCTTCTTTTCTAGTGAGGTCTTGGCTGTCAGAAGGTAATTTTTGCTGGTGGTTTTCCACCTCTTCAGGTGAAATGCTGCCAGGTTGTAGAATACCTCAAGTGGGGTCTTATCAAACCTCTTACACACCCAGTCACTCCTCCTGAAACTCTACTGGGTTGCAAAAGCAAGCTTACCTTCCCTGAAGATAAAATCCAAGTACAATTTCTTACTGTATAACCAGAACCGACTTTTTGTGTTTTCTGTGGATTAAATAACAACCTTAGGAACAATCACATTGCAGCTACGTCATGATGACCAGTCAATAGATAAGAAAGGTCAGTCTAGGGCGTCAAGAGGCTGGAAGAGCAGGCCTGGCCTAGCTTATCACACAGGTCGGAGATGGGGGTATATTTTCAGGCAGTGAGGGGCCACTGATAATGTCTGAGTGGTGACATAAGCCGAGTTGTCCTCTGAGAAGATTATCAGTATGCTTTAAAAGGAATTAGTGAGGAAAGGTCATGGAAATGGGAGTGTCTGGGACAAGGGAGAGATATCGATCCATTATGGAGATGAGCGCAGGCAGGGGAGAAAGAGACAGGGACTGTGGTAGGCCTGGAAGTGCGCTCCTCTGACCTGAATCAGGGAGGACAGCTGACTGCCAGCACGGGTTGCAGGCCCCCTGCACCCACCGCCACGTCGGGCTGCGGTCCCACTGTCCTGAGCTCGACGAGCAGCCCACTCCTGCAGGATGCGGTCACCTCCTTCAGGTGACGTGGCCAAGAGTCACGCCACGGCCTGAGTGTCTTCCCACCCATCCTCCTGCTTCCTCCCTCTCCTGTTGCAGGTGTGAGACCTGCACTGAGTCTGATGGTCCTCCCTGCCTCCTCCTGCTCCCTTGATCCGCCTTAGGCTCAAGAACATGGGTCCAGGTTGGGGACCAGCTGACTCACCGCCTGGTGGTCAAAGAGGACAGTTACATCTGTGCCATTCACAAAGTACTCGGGTTGGCCGAAAAGTTCATTCAGCCTTTTCTGTACAGTCTTAGGGAAAATCTGAATGAACTTTTTGACCAACCTGGTATGTATCACAGGGCTTTCCAGGTGGCCCAGTGGTAAAGAACTGGCCTGCCAGTGCAGGAGGCATAGGAGACTCAGGTTCAATCCCTGGGTCGAGAAGATTCCCTGGTATAGGAAATGGCAACCCTCTCCAGTATTCTTGCCTGGAAAATTCCATGGACAGAGGAGCCTGGCGGGTTACAGTACACGGGGGTCTCATAGAGTCGGACACGACTGAGTGGCTGAGCATGCACTAACCATTAGAGCAGCCTTGTGAGGGTATATGACAGTCTTCATTCCACTGGTGAGGAAACTGTGACTCAGTATTTAAATGGTTGCCCAAGGTCTCAATAGCTAATAAATTTTATAGCTGAAGTTAAAGAATGTGGTCTTCTTCTAACGGCAAGCAGAATACTCTTAATACTCATGTAATGATAGTCAAGTGTTTGTGTAAACATTTTTTAAGCCAGTCTGAGTCTATTCCTTTGCTGACAAAGGTCCACCTAGTCAAAGCTATGGTTTTTCCAGGAGTCATTTGTGGATGTGAGAGTTGGACTATAAAGAAAGCTGAGTGCTGAAGAACTGATGCTTTGGAACTGTGGTGTTGGAGAAGACTCTTAAGAGTCCCTTGGACTGCAGGGAGATCGAACCAGTCCATCCTAAAAAAAATCAGGCCTGACTATTCATTGGAAGGACTCATGTTTTGGCCACCTGATATGAAAAACTGACTCGTTGGAAAAGACTCTGATTCTGGGAAGGATTGAAAGTGGGAGGAGAAGAGGAGGACAGAGGATGAGATGGTTGGATGGCATCACCGACTCAATGGACATGAGTTTGAGCAAGCTCCAGGAGTTGGTGATGGACAGGGAAGCCTGGTGTGCTGCAGTCCATGGGGTTGCAGAGTCGGTCATGACTGAGCAATTGAACAGAAGACGATTCCTGAAATACAAGTATTTTTTGTATTCTAATCTGCTCATATATGCAAATATTCTATACAGAGCTGCCATTAGAGGTTGCATTGTTGTTATTTATTCACAAAGTCGCCTCTGACTCTTTGCAACCCCATGGACTATAGCCCACCAGGCTTCTCTGCCCATGGGATTTCCCAGGCAAGAATACTGAAGTGGGTTGCCATTTCCTCTCCAGAGAATCCTTCTGACCCAGGGTTCAAACCTGCATCTCCTGTGTTGGCAGGTGGTTTCTTTACCACTGAGCCACCGCTACTTTATATTCACTTTTTTCCAGATAGCATGATAATGTCCATGTTGTGACAAAGCTTTCATAATTATTACTTTGCAAACATTGCATCTATTAGCACTTAATTAATCTGAGCATTTCCCATCTGTTAACATTTAGGGTGTCTCCTTTTGGGGGACTATTATTAAAAAACATCTGCAGTGAATATTGCTCTTTCTCTCTGGGCATTATTTCTTCCAGTCTTCTTCCCCAAATAGAACTACTGGGTTAAAGAATGTGAACTTTTTTATGGTCCTTGATAATGTATTGCCACTGTTGGGAGTGATGGTAGGGAGAGGTGAGAGGCAGGATGTGGACAAAATCACCACCAACACTGGAGAAATGAGACGTTTGCCTTTCACTTTTTCTGTGTGTGTATGCATGGGTTCTCAGTCATGTCCGACCCTTTGCAGCCCCATGGACTTGTAGTCTGCCAGTCTCCTCTGTCTCTGGGATTTCCCAGGCCAGAATACTGGAGCGTTTGCCATTTCCTCCTCCAGGGGATCTTCCCGACTCAGGAATCAAACCTGAGTCTCCTGTGTAGGCAGGTGTATTTACTGCTGAGCCACCAGGGAAGCCCCCGCACTCTACTAGATCAATGATTATGGCAACATCTCATCTTGGCTGAGAACTTTTTAGTTTACAAAGTATATCTACAATCTCACCTAATCTGCAGGAGTACTTTAAACCTCATCTTCCAGATGAGGAAACTGAGGTTCAGAGTAAATACTTGGCTCAGGGACACTCAATTAGCAAAGAGCAGTGCTCGGTCTTCAAAGGCAGGGCTCTTCCCTTTAAAGAGCTATAAGAGGACAACTCAGATCAATAGTGACCATTTGGTCTTTGTCCAAAGAGGCTGCTGCCCAAGAGTTGGCTACATTGGCTTTTTGAAATAATGCTGACTTCTACACTGGGCCAGGCAGCTTCTTCAGCTTTCAGAAACTCCACCAGGTTCCAGGAAAAAAACACTGTTTTCCAGAAGTGTGGTTCCCAGCAGGGTGGGCTGAGAGGTGAGAGGCAAGGAGAAGGAGTGTGGGGTCAGAATTCCCTTCCCTGGATTCCAGTAAGCTTGGGGTGTGCCCAGGTCTGGGAAGTAGGCGGGATAGCAAGGTGGGAAGAAAGGGGCTGGACAGATGGAGAATCATTGATCAAAGCTGACCATCTGCTGACTGTTAGAACTGGACTTTCTCCACAGGCTCCCTTCCAGGTAATTCCCATCGCTCCATTTAGATCTGATTACAAATGACCCATTCCTTATGCACAAATGAAGTTGTAAGAACAAAGAAAATTTAAACCCAGACAATGGAAAGAGATCAAGGAGGGGCATTTCAACCTTTCTTCACTCTTTTTTTTTTTAAATCTATTTTATTGAAGGATAGTTGATTTATAACATTAGGTTAATTTATGCTATACAGCAAAGTGATTCAGTTATACATACATATACATTACTTTTCATATTTTTTCCATTATAGGTTATCATAAGATATTGAATATCTTCTGCTATACAGTAGGACCTTGTTTTTTCTCCATCTTATGCATACCAGTTTGAAGCTGGTAATCACAAACTTGGGCTTCCCTGGTAGCTCAGATGGTAAAGAATCTGCCTGCAATGCAAGAGATCCAGGTTCCATCCCTGGGTTGGGAAGATCACCTGGAGGAAGAAATGGCAACCCACTCCAGTATTTGTGCCTGGAGAATCCCATAGACAGAGGAGCCTGGTGGGTTTCAGTCCATACCTCCCCTTGGCAACCACAGGTCTGATGTCTATTGAGTTCTTTGATTAAAAGGAAAATGGTGTTCATGTCTTCATTTGTTCATTCTTTCAGCATCTGCTATGTGCTGGGTATTGTTTTAGGCTGGGAGTGCTTTCTGCAAAGGGCCAAATAGTAAAGACTTTGGTCTTTGTGTGTCAAGAGGTAATGACCTAAGCTCCTAAAACAATTTTCTCTCCAAAAGGCTAAATAGTGAGTTTTTGTTGTTTTTTTGGTTTTGTTTTTCTTTAAATTTTAATGTAAAAAATTTCTTCATTAAACTTATATTAAATCTATATTCAAATGAAATATAGATAATGATATAGATGTGTGGGTGACCTCTCTAATAAATTAAACAATGGTCTAAATTGGTCTTCATTAACTGAATTCTTAATTGTCTGGATTCTGAGACTAAATATTGAATGGTGTCAGTCTCTAAAAAAAAAAAAAAAAAAAAAAAGGGAAGCTCTTTTTACAACTTAAAAGAAATTTTAAAGTTCTTATTTCAACTTTCAATTTAGAAATTCACTGGTCTTGGCATTCTGTATCCCTGGCTAAGTCAAGTATTATTTCATATAAGTTTATTTTTCAGCCACTTCATTAAACTGCTTTTCCATCAAAATGAATAAAATATAGTAAACTAATAAAATGTAAAAATATTTCTGAGCTTACTGACTATTACTAAAACAAGTGTGGGTGGGATTTTGCCAGTGGCTATTATTTGCTGACCCCTGGTTTTAGGCACTGGGGGTAGAGCATTGAATGAAAGGATGAAGTTTCCTTCTATCATGGAACTTACATTCTAAGTGAGAGAGACAAAAAATGAATATAATAAGTAAATTATCTAATATGTAAAAAGGGCTAAGTGCTATCAAGAAAACAGAGATGAGCTGAGTATTGGGAATATAGTGATCTATCACTATAGATAGATATAAAGTGTGGATTTTATAGATATAAAGTGTGGATTTTGTTTATTTATTGAAGTATAGTTGCTTTACAATATTGGGTTACTTTCTGCCATAGGGAAGTGTGAGTTTTAAATAGGATAGTCAAGGAAGGTCTCACTGTAAAGGTGTCAACTGAGGAAAAACCAAGAGGAAGCCAAGGAATGAGCTATGAGTATTCCAGGCAGAGAGAGCCATCCGTGCAAAGGCCCTGAGGCAGGAACACATATGTGAGGCAGTCAGAGTGGCTGAGCCAGGGTGAGAGAGGGAAGTGGTAGGTGAGGCCATTGTGGAGACTTGTGTGTGTGTGTGTGTGCATGTATATGTGAGTGTGCGTGGTGTGTATACGTGTGCTTCTGTGGTGTTTGGAGTGTGAAGAGCAACTGCTGAAAGGGCCACCACCTGGTGTCTGAATTCTGCCTGATTTTCTGAGCCTGATTCTGTTCTGCTCCTCCCAACTAAACCATAAAGGATCTGCAATGCGTCCTTGCCCAGGGTCATCTCACCTGATTCTCTCCAGTGGTGCCGTGGATTGACCCAGGCCTGCCGCTTCTCCTGGCCTGTGGGGAGGAGCCAGAGTTAGGAATACAAGCTAATAAGCTGGGCCTCTGTTTTAAGGGGGAGTCAGACACTCACTAGAACATCAATTAATCTCTCAGATTGGAAATGAAGGGAAAAAATAAAGGATTTCCTATTAGAGGTGAAAGGACAAATGGGAGGGGGTTGGGTATTTTGGGTGGTTGTTTTTCAGGATCTTTACTGGAGGAGAGAAAAATGAACCACTTTCTGGGAAGGGAAAAACCCACCCCACCCCTACCCCCTGCCTGTGTGTACCAAAAGGAGGGGGATACAGATGGTGCTCTCTGTTTTAGGGCATCACCTAGTGCAGCCAGACCAGCTGGGACCCTATTATTAATATCTCTTTTACTAGCTCCCAGAACTGTGGAATCCTGCGACCTATGAAATTTAAAGTGAAATTTGAGGGGCTCAACAAAAAGAATCAGCCACTTGCTGTTGTCATCACCATCATTTGATAAATGACAGGACAGTTTCACACTCAAATATAGGAATGACACAGGGTCAGAATCAAGAAGAGTTCTTTTAATTGAATATGGTTAACTATGAAAAATGCCCTTTACATAAAGAATGAAAAGTGAAAGTGTTAGTTGCTCAGCTGTGTCTGACTCTTTGTGACCCCATGGACTGTAGCCCACCAGGCTCCTCTGTCCATGGGATTCTCCAGGCAAGAATACTGGATTGGGTTGCCATTTGCTTCTCCAGGGGATCTTCCAACCCAGGGATCAAACCTGGGTCTCCTATATTGCAGGCAAATTCTTTACCATCTGAGCCACCAGGGAGTGAAAGTGAAAGTCACTTAGTCGCATCCAACTCTTTGCGACCCCATATACTAGACAGTTCATGGAATTCTCTAGGCCAGAATACTGGAGTGGGTAGCCTTTCCCTTCTCCAGGGGAATCTTCCCAATCCAGGGATCGAACCCAGGTCTCCCACTTTGCACGCCAATTCTTTGCCTGCTAAGGCATCAGGGAAGACCCACATAAAGAATATAGAAATGTGCATGTAACTACATATGTCTGCCAGCTTGGGGCTCCCATAGTGTTGTGTGTAATGCACATGAATTTCCTCTTGGCCTCGAAAGCCTGCAGATAAACAAATGGCCAGAAACCCCTGAGGTCATTTATTTTTGTGAGTGTACAGATCTACTACCCATACAGTTTATACAGTTTATTTATGTCTGGTAACTGTGTAGACCTAATAGTCTTCATTCGAGTTAGATCTGAAACAAAAACCATCAGCAGTCCACTCATTTCAGCCCAAATATGGTGTGACATTTTGGTTCAGAACATATGCCCCATGGGGTTGTCCTGCAGCCCAGGGAGGTTTAGGAAAGGCAAGTATTTTTCTTCCAGGAACTTGAGTCTAAATATTTACAAATGTAAAGAGAGACGGTATGCTTGAGGTCCTCTCAGGGGAGGAGTGTTTAACTGAGACTTTTTTTTTTTTTTTTGCTTTCTAGGTTTATACTAATGATAGATTATGGCAAAACATATGATGAAAAATGAGAAGCGTGTTGAACCGGTTGTTTGGACAACATCTCACCAGCTGGCTCGTCTGGCCCATCTGTGGGGCAGGTCAATCTCATTCTGCTCGTCTTAGCATTCAATCCACCCTTTACTACTGTCCTGTTACAGTGTCGGGGCTTTCCACCCCCTTCCCTGCTCTCTCTCAGGGTGAGGGAGCCATTAGAACCCAGAAGTGGATTTTCTTCTATTTTTAAAAAAATATTTATTTATTTGGCTCTGCCAGGTCTTTGTTGTGGCATGCGGGATCTAGTTCCCTGATCAGGGATTGAACCCCAGGCCCCCTATGTTGGGAACATGGAGTCTTAGCCACTGGATCACCAGGGAAGTCCCTGTCTTTGTTTCTGAGCTGCATTTTAAGCTAATGTGACCTCTCTCCATGATGTGTATTTTCCACCAAAATATCTAGACTTAAATTCCCCTTTTCTAAATTATGAAAACAGGTACATGCCTATTATAAAAACTTCAAACATTCTAGTCTATATGATGTCAAAAGGGAAGTTTCTCTTTTCCACTCCCTGCATCCCATACCCTAGAGGTTATTAGGGATTTCTCTTAGGAACATGGCCTCTGGGGTCAGTGCCTGGGTGCGACTCTGCCATGCTCCTTGGAGGACCCTGGGCAAGTCCCTTGATCTCCTCATGCTTCAGTTATCGCATCTGTAAAATGGGGACAATTAAAGTACTCACCTCATGGGGCTGTTGTGAGGATTAAACAAGCTGGTTTACATGCAGTAGCTTGTTTAATCCTCACAACTCCTCACAATCCTCTACTCATCCTCTACATGAGTAGAGCATGGCACATAATAAGCACTAGATGTGTGGTCGTTACGGTTATTAGCAGTGGTACCACCATAGACACGTGCCATGTTACTTAGACTGTAGGGTGAACTGTTGTCACAGAGGCCCCAAACTACAGTAAACCAAACAAGATAAATGTTTCTTTCTCTTTCTAGAGGTGTTTGGAGGAGCGGTAGAGGGCAGGTAGTTGCCTCTGTTCCATGAGGTTTCACCCCCTACCAGGGGTCCTTGTCTGCATCAAAGCCTTATCTCTGGGCGCAGCTGCAGGAAGGGGATAGAGGAAGTGAACCACTAACTTCCTTTACAAGGATGTGACCATTTGGCTGCACACAGTACTTCTGCTCGCATCCCATTGGCCAGAATTTAGGCTCTCTGCCAAAGCTGGCTAAAAGAGAGCTTTGGTCACCCACCTAAATGTAGGATTGGGCTACACCGCCCCCAGCTAAGCTAATATGGTCTTTGTGCGTTAGTTGCTTAGTCGTGTCCAACACCTGGCGACCTCGTGGACTGTAGCCCACCAGGCTCCTCTGTCCATAGGATTCTCTAGGCAAGAATACTGGAGTGGGTAGCCATTCCCCTCCCCAGGGGATCTTCCCAACCCAGGGATCAAACCCAGGTCTCCCGGTATTACAGGCAGATTCTTCACCATCTGAGCTACCAGGGAAACCCAATGTCATCTTTAGCTACCCACTTATAAATAAAATGGACAAGAGTGGGAGGAGACCTGAATTCTATTACTAAAGGAAATAAAGAAGGGATGGATCCTGCAAACAACTAGCTATCCCTGCCCCCCACACTTTCTTTAATGGTATCATTTAATGATACTATTAATAATATTAATGGTATCATTCCAGACATAGATTTTCCATTTAGCAATATATTGAGTAGGTCTCCCTATGTCAATATAGACATATCTAGTTTATGTTGCCTCTTAGCTCACTATATTCCAGGGAATGGAATATAATGAATGTAATCCAATGAATGACATTCATTCAATGAATGTCATTCATTGAACCAAGCCTTTAGTGATAGGCATTGAAGTTGTTATCAGTCTTTGTTCTTACAAAGAGGCAGTGTGCATCCTTCTACATAGATATTTTTTTGCTAGCACTTCCATGTCATAGGGTTATAGAAGTGGGTTGCTAAGGAAAAGAGCATGTGCATTTCAAATTTTTGCATACTGTGAAATTCTGCTCTGAAAATATTATACCAGTTTGTGCGTTCATGACAATACAAGGCTTCCCAGGTGGCTCAGTGGTTTAAAAAAAAATCTACCTGCCAATGCGGGAGGTGCAAGAGACGTGGGTTCAATCTCTGAGTTGGGAAAATCCCCTGGAGAAGAAAATGGCAACCTGTTCCAGTATTCTTGCCTAGGAAATCCCATGGACAGAGGAGCCTGGCCGGTTATAGTTCTTGGGGTTGCAAAGAGTCGGACATGACTGAGTGACTGAGCATGAGCATGAACAGTATAGGAGAGTCTTCATGTCATTGTATCTACAGAGGTGAGATCTCCCCTTTGGAGTGACAACTGTTTCCATCTGTAAACCTTGGAGAGAGGATATGGAGCCACAGTGGCCCTCCCCACCCATAAATGATGATCTTAATTTATAGTTGGCCCTGTCAGTGGGACTTGAACCCACTGTCTTTTAATTGAAATCACAGACCTGGTGTCAGGATTTAATGAACCTTGAGTTCTTTATGTCTGGTCACAGAAAGAATTCAGTAGGAGACAAACTGATGTAAGAAATGGATTGCCCTACCCCTTCCCTCCTGTTTCACAAGGATGAAGTTATTACATGTAAAATACTATAAATAATGTCTGGGTCCATTAAGCATCAGAGATGGCTTTGCTATTCTTTCTCCATCATCCTCATCACTATGGACCTAGAAGTCAACTAAACTGGATTTCACTGGCATCCCACTATTTCCTTGCATGGTACCCAAAATAAGTGTCCAGATGATACTGAGAGTCTGTGCACACTCAGCATAGTGGGGGACACAAGCCATCCTAGGCCAAGTACCCTAGCCTTCGATTCTGAGGCACAGCTGTCTAGTCCATGGAGGGAGCTTTAAAGAGCATCTTTTGCAGTTTTGAAGTTTTTCACTAGGACATCCTTCCATGGTGGGAGGCAGAATTTGGCAGTCAATGAAGCAGCAGAGGCAGTGCGTGCTAAGTCGCTTCAGTCGTGCCCATCTCTTTCATGACCCCATGGACTGTAGCCCACCAGGCTCCTCTGTGCATGAGCTTCTCCGGGCAAGAATAATGGAGCAGGTTGCCATGACCTCCTCCAAGGGATCTTTCCAACCCAGGGATCAAACCCATGTCTGTTAGGCCTCCTACATTGGCAAGTCAGTTCTTTACCACTAGCGTCACCTGGGAAGCCCAGGATAGGAAGAGCTCCACACTAATCTGCTGACAGTGGCAACAAATATTAAGGGTTCCCATCCATTAGTTCCACTCAGTCAAACTCTGAACACGTAGTTATACTTAATCAAATTACATAAATATAGCCTCTTGCCTGCCCCAGACATGAATGGCATTGTCGCAAAATGAGACACGCTTTAAAGTTAATTTGAAATGCATGTGTCCACTGCAATACCAAATATGGTAAAGCGACTGCATTGCATTCCCACAGACCTCCAACACTTCCTTCCTTCCTGGTTAGAGTATTTAACCCACTTCTCAAAATACTGATTATTGGGCTGGAAGACAACGTGGGACATCTGGTCTCCCTGGTCCGCCCACATAATGCATTCAGAGGATCTGCCCTCTACGGGGGCTCACACAGTCTCCACCCTATGAGCAGAGACAGGCAGAAAAATTGCCAGTGAAGATTTTTTTTTTTCATTCATAAGGAAGAGAGAAAAGAGCAAAGAGGAAACTGAAACAGAATTGCAGCCCATTAAAGGGACGTTTGAAGGGCTTCTGGTAAGCTTCTTCTTCTAAGTGTTTGTCCTCTCTGTCTTTGTGAGCTGCCCTGCAAAAAGCAGGCACCCACCCACTGGATGGCAGCACCTCTCCCAGGGGGGCGTCCCTCTTTCATCAACAACTATCCCAGCATCTTTGTGGGGGCTTTCCTTCTGCTCCCTCTTCATGCTGGTGTCCTTCAAGTTTTCTCCTCTGCCTACTTGAAGGCCTTTTTCTGAATGACTTCATTTAGAAACCCAGCAGCAGTCCCCAACCTTTTTGGCACCAGGGCCAGTTTTGTGGAAGACAGTTTTTCCATGACCCAGAAGTGGGGAGATGGTTTCGGGATGATTCAAGTACATGACATTTATTATGCACTTCATTTCTGTTATTAGTACATCGGCTCCACCTCAGATCATCAGACATTAGATTCCAGAGGCTGGGGACCCCTGCTCTACTGGCTTAAACTTCCTGTTTTGTGCTGTGTGTCCTCCAGTTGTCCAACTCCTGCCCAAATCTCTCTACCAAATGCCCGCTGGACATTTCCACTAATGTCCCACAGACATCTTCAGCATTTCCAAAACTGGAACTCGAAACGCCCTCCCCTAACTGTGCTCTTCCACCTGGATTCCTCACCTGGGTCTGGACACTGTCTTTCCCCTACTTTCTGTCTCAAAACCTGAGTCTTCAACCTCTCCCTTCTCATCTTCCACCCCCATGTCTAATTAGTAGTAATGGTGGTGATTGGTGGTTTAGTTGCTGAGTTGTGGTTGACTCTTGTAACCCCATGAACCAGGTAGCCCACCAGGCTCCTCTGTCCGTGAGATTTCATAGGCAAGAAAACTGGAGTGGGTTGCCATTTCCTTCTCCAGGGGATCTTTTGGACCCAGGAATCAAGTTCCAGTCTCCTGCACTGCAGGCAGATTCTTTACTGCTGAGCTACAAGGGAAGCCCAATCAGTAGTAATAATTACAGCCAATATTGAATGGGCGCATTAGTATAATGTGCCAGACATTATACTAATCCCATACATTTTCATCTGAAACACCTGTTGTGCAAGGTATGTACTCTGATTAGCAGTGCTGTATAAATGAGGAGACTAACACAGAGATTGCTTAAGGTCACAGAGCTAATAGACAGCTGGGCTGAAACTGGGATCTTTTTAATTCCAAAGTTCAAGCTCCTTGTCACCACCCTGCACCAGCCTTGATCACTTGTCCTAAACAGTCTCTCCTCTGCATCCTTTTTTTCCATCTCCTGGGATGGCCCTTTTTTTGCTTACATCATTTCTCACATGGACCAATGCTACCCTCTATTAATTCTCCAGCTTCGAGCCTCCACTTCCATATTTGCTAATGAGATCTAAAACTTTTCAATGGTTTGGCACCACCTATAAGAGAAAGTGGAGAAATAACTCCAGAAAGAATGAAGAGATGGAGCCAAAGCAAAAACAATGCCCAGTTGTAGATGTGACAGGTGATGGAAATAAAGTCCAATACTGTAAAGAGCAACATTGCACAGGAACCTGGAATGTTAGGTCCATGAATCAAGGCAAATTGGAAGTGGTCAAACAGGAGATGGCAAGGGTGAACATCGACATCTTAGGAATCAGTGAACTAAAATGGACTGGAATGGGTGAACTTAACTCAGATGACTATTACATTTACTACTGTGGGCAAGAATCCCTTAGAAGAAATGGAGTAGTCATCATAGTCAACAAAACAGTCCAAAACGCAGTACTTGCATTTCAATCTCAAATGCAACAGAATGATCTCTGTTCATTTCCAAGGCAACCCATTCAATACCACAATAATCCAAGTCTATGCCCCAACCGGTAATGCTGAAGAAGCTGAAGTTGAACAGTTTTATGAAGACTTACAAGACCTTCTAGAACTAAAACCCGAAAAAGATGTCCTTTTCATTGTAGGGGACTGGAATGCAAAAGTAGGAAGTCAAGAGATAACTGGAGTAACAGGCAAATTTGACCTTGGTGTACAAAACAAAGCAGGTCAAAGGCTAACAGACTTTTGCCAAGAGAACGCACTGGTCATAGCAAACACCCTCTTCCAACAACACAAGAGAAGACTCTACTTGATTATATTCTTTGCAGCCAGAGATGGAGAAGCTCTATACAGTCAGCAAAAACAAGACTGGGAGCCGGCTGTGGCTCAGGTCATGAACTCCTTACTGCAAAATTCAAACTTAAATTGAAGAAAGTAGGGAAAACCACTAGACCATTCAGGTATGACCTAAATCAAATCCCTCATGATTATACAGTGGAAGTGAGAAATAGATTCAAGGGATTAGATCTGATAGACAGAGTGACTGGAGAACTATGGACAGATCTCCATAGAGGCAAGGATCAAGACCATCCCCAAGAAAAAGAAATGCAAAAAGGCAAAATGGTTGTCCGAGGAAGCCTTACAAATAGCTGAGAAAAGAAGAGAAGCAAAAGGCAAAGGAGAAAAGGAAAGACAGACCCATTTGAATGCAGAGTTCCAAAGAATAGCAAGGAGAGATAAGAAAGCCTTCCTCAGGGATCAATGCAAAGAAATAGAGGAAAGCAGTAGAATGGGAAAGACTAGAGATCTCTTCAAGAAAATGAGAGATACCAAGGGAATATTTCATGCAAAGATGCTCACAATAAAGGACAGAAATGGTATGGACCTAACAGAAGCAGAAGATATTAAGAAGAGGTGGCAAGAATACACAGAAGAACTGTACAAAAAAGATCTTCATGACCCAGATAACCACGATGGTGTGATCACTCACCTAGAGACAGACATCCTGGAATGGGAAGTCAAGTGCGCCTTCGGAAGCATCACTGTGAACAAAGCTAGTGTTGGTGATAGAATTCCAGTTGTGCTACTTCAAATCCTAAAAGATGATGCTGTGAAAGTGCTGCACTCAAAATGCCAGCAAATCTGGGAAACTCAGCAGTGGCCACAGGACTGGAAAAGGTCAGTTTTCATCCCAATCCCAAAGAAAGGCAATGCTAAAGAATGTGCAAACTACCACACAATTGTATTCATCTCACATGCAAGCAAAGTAATGCTCAAAATTCTCCAAGCCAGGCTTCAACATTGGGTGAACTGTGAACTTCCAGATGTTCAAGCTGGATTTAGAAAAGGCAGAGGAACCAGAGATCAGATTGTCAACATCTGTTGGATCATCAAAAAAGCAAGAGTTCCAGAAAAACATCTACGTCTGCTTTGTTGACTATGCCAAAGCCTCTGACTGTGTGGATCACAACAGACTGTGGAAAATTCTTCAAGAGGTGAGAATACCAGACCACCTGATCTGCCTCTTGAGAAACCTGTGTGCAGGTCAGGAAGCAACAGTTAGTACTGGACATGGAACAACAGACTGGTTCCAAACAGGAAAAGGAGTACGTCAAGGCTGTATATTGTCATCCTGCTTATTTAACTTATATGCAGAGTACATCATGTGAAATGCCAGGCTGAATGAAGCACAAGCTGGAATCAAGATTGCTGGGAGAAATATCAATAATCTCAGATATGCAGATAACACCACCCTTACGGCAGAAAGTGAAGAAGAACTAGAGTCTCTTGAGGAAAGTGAAGGAGGCAAGTGAAACAGTTGGCTTAAAACTCAACATTCAGAAAACAAAGATTGTGGCATCTGGTCCTATCACTTCATGGCAAATAGATGGGGAAACAATAGAAACAGTGACAGACTTTAATTTGGGGGCTCCAAAATCACTGCAGATGGTGACTGCAGCCATGAAAAATTAAAAGACCCTTGCTCCTTGGAAGAAAAGTTATGACCAACCTAGACGCATATTAAAAAGCAGAGACATTACTTTGCCAACAAAGGTCCGTCTACTCAAAGCCATGGTTTTTCCAGTAGTCATGTGTGGATGTGAGAGTTGGACTATAAAGAAAGCTGAGTTCAGAAGAATTTATGCTTTGGAACTGTGGTATTGGAGAGGACTCTTGAGAGTCCCTTGGACTGCAAGGAGATCCAACCAGTCCATCCTAAAGAAGATCAGTCCTGAATCCTCATTGGAAGGACTGATGCTGAAGCTGAAACTCCAATACTTTGGCCACATGATGTGAAGAACTGACTCATTTGAAAAGACCCTGATGCTGGGAAAGATTGAGGGTAAGAGGAGAAGGGGACGACAGAGGATGAGATGGCTGGATGGCATTGCCGACTCAATGGACATGAGTTTGAGCAAGCTCCAGGAGTTGGTGATGGACAGGGAGGCCTGGCGTGCTGAGGTCCATGGAATTGGAAATAGTCAGACAGAACTAAAAACCTGAACTTGATAAGAGAAAGACTGACAAATTCCTTTGCCCAGATTCTCAGCATCATCTCCCTGCTTGCCCACATGTGTCCTGTATTTCCATCTGCTCCATGGGGGGTTTTGATCTTTCACTTTTTAGGGACTTTGCCCAAGTTATTTACTCTCTGGGACTTGCCTTTCTACCTTCTATGAATTCTACTTGTCCCTTAAGACTCAGCTTAGATGGGAATTTCCCTGTGAAGACATCTATCATTCTGTAGTGTATAATAAGATATATGTATTTGGTTTTTGTCCAGTCCAGTTCCTGGCATGAAGCTCCTGAAATCTTAGGATTTCTGAAGTGATAAGAGAATTAAAAGAAGTGTCTTTTGTATTTATCAGACAACCCTTTCAACCACACATGAGTTGATGTTAAAGAGGTGACTTTTGGAAAGTCCCTCAGGATAAGTGCTTGTTCCCAGGGGACCAGTGATGGATGAGAGAGTTGGAATTGTCAGCCCCCAAACCTCCAGGGAGAGGAGAGGGGCTGGAGGTTGAATCAGTCACCAAATGGCCAGTGACTTATCAAGCATGCCTATGTAATGAAGCTTCTGTTAAAGCCAAAGAGCAGCTTCAGACAGCTCAGAATACTTTTCTCCTCTTCCTCTCTTGAGTTTAACTTCATTCACACTCATTTTCAACGACTTATTTGTAGGACACTGATCACCGCCCCTCACCTTCCACCCCGGAAGACTAGACCTATTTTCCCAGTGATATTACCCGGTACTTGAGCACCGTTTGATGCTTTTCAAAGGCCGTCAAGGTGTCAGCTCACAGCACCCCGCGAGGTGGACAGGAAGGTGCTGCTCTGCTCTTAATGCCACGCTGGAGAAACCCACACATGTGGGGACCCATCTGCCAATGCAGGATACATAAGAGACTCGGGTTCGATCCCTGGGTTGGGAAGATCCCCTGGAGAAGGGAATGGCAACCCACTCCAGTGTTCCGGCCTGGAGGATCCCACAGACAGAGGAGCCTGGTGGGCGACGGTCCATCCCACACGGTCCCAGCAAAGCCAAAATAGATCCACAGTGTGAAAAAGCGAAGACAGAAAGACCTTTGCCATCGTCAGTTTTGGAGACAATCTTCATGAATTTCAGCCTCATCAATACCTCTGTGACTTGCTCCATAGGGTTTCACATGGAGCTGGGTCCCTGGTTGGGCCAGGCACAGAGGCTGCCTCTGTCGGTGCGCGTGAGTATGTGTGTGTGGTTGAGTGTGTGCGTCTGCTCTCACACCATCCCTCACACATTTCCAGGCCCCCACCCCTGGTTCTACCCCTGCCGCCACCTTTCCCTGCCCGCCCACACCCCCAGCCCAGCTCCCAGCAGAAAGGAACCTCTTCTCTTACGAGAAGGACGGTTTTCTGCTTTGTATCACGGTTATTTGTAACCATTTTGTGCCCTATGTAACCGAGAGCCCCTAGGGCCCAGCTTGGCTTCGGGTTCCGGCAGCAGCAGCACCTAGAAGGTGCTCAACAATCAGCCCATGACGGTGAATCCATCCCGCGCTCAACTCAGGTGTTCTCAGCAGGTTTTCCCGGGTTTCCTCCTTCCCTGCCTGCCTCCCGCTCCACCGAGCATCCGCTCCGGCAGCCTGGGGTGGGGGATGGCAGTAAGAGCAGGTCACCCAGGCTTGGTCCGGTAGCCCGGTCTCCACCTCACGCCGCACAAGCCGGGTCCCCACGAGGCATCCTGGGTGATGGCTCTGCGCGTCTGGACCACGCACTCGGGCCTCTCGGAGCCTCGGTTTCTCCAGCGTGGCATTAAGAGCAGAGCAGCACCTTCCTGCCCACCTCGCGGGGTGCTGTGAGCTGACACCTTGACGGCCTTTGAAAAGCATCAAACGGTGCTCAAGTACCGGGTAATATCACTGGGAAAATAGGTCTAGTCTTCCGGGGTGGAAGGTGAGGGGCGGTGATCAGTGTCCTACAAATAAGTCGTTGAAAATGAATGTGAATGAAGTTAAACTCAAGAGAGGAAGAGGAGAAAAGTATCCTGAGCTGTCTGAAGCTGCTCTTTGGCGTGAAATGAAGCCGCGGGGTCGGCTCCGCAGAGGTAATCTTTCCTTACTTCCGTTCTGCTGTGGTTACCTGTTTTTTAGAAGTTGCTGGAAATACATTTCTCTCCTCCCACCAAGCGTGCGAGTTGTACCTGCTAGCTTTGCACCTAGAATCAGTTCTCAGTTTCTCCAGGTCAGTGGCTCTACACAGTCTTTGCTTTTTCCCTTTCTCTCTTCTCTAGTCGCTGCTGTTCTATAGGACGTTAGTGTTAGAGGGGAGGTTTGGAGGGGAAAGGAAGCAGAGTAAAAATTCAATCTGGTAGCAGATTTGATCAGTGTTTAGCAGGGGAGAAGCTTAGCATTTAACTAATGTTTTATTAGGTTTATGTTTTCCATATTTCTTCTTACAAGAGATTTTCAAAATCGACCACGTTTCGGAAAATAGAATTCAAATTTTCTTGTCAATTTTACTTAATTCATGCATGGCTTGTAAACACAGCCGCTCACAGAAGATGGCGCCAAAGTCTACCTTTTCCGCACCTTCCTCCTCTACCGTTTCCCCGTCAGCACGGTTTATCCCCGGAAGAGACGTTTCTGTAACAGCACAGACCAATTCTAGTGAAGATCCTCAGTAGAAAATCGCCAGTAAGATGTTTAGGGGGAAAAATAGCCCCAAAGGTTGTAGCTTTGGTTGGTGTAGCTAGCAGCTTCCTGGATTGCAAATTGTAGAACATTCCACAGGTGGGAAGCCATGGCAAACGTCAGGCTTCCCTAGAAGCTCAGCTAGTGAAGAATCCACCTGCCGTGCAGGAGACCCCAGTTCGACTCCTGGGTTGGGAAGATCCAGTGGAGAAGGGATAGGCTGCAGCTGCTGCTAAGTCGCTTCAGTCGTGTCTGACTCTGTGCGACCCTGGAGACAGCAGCCCAGCAGGCTCCTCTGTCCCTGGGATTCTCCAGGCAAGAATACTGGAGTGGGTTGCCATTTCCTTCTCCAAAGGGATAGGCTACCCACTCCAATGTTCTTGGGCTTCCCTGATGGCTCAGTTGGTAAAAAAATCCACCTACAATGTGGGAGACCTGGGTTCGATCCCTGGGTTGGGAAGATCCCCTGGAGAAGGGAATGGCTACCCACTCCAGTGTTCTGGCCTGGAGAATTATACAGTCCATGTGGTCACAATATATCGGACACGACTGAGCAACTTGCACTTTGGAGTCAAGATCCAACTCCTTCTCTTATTGACTACCTGGCCCTGACTACTTCAGCCACAGTTTCCATCTTTCTTTATTCTTTTTAATTTTTAAACTTTTTATTTTATATTGGAGTACAACCATTTAACAGTGTTATGGTCCATCTTTATTGTTGTTCAGTCGCTCAGTCGTGTCCAACTCTTTGCAACCCCACGTACTGCAGCATGCCAGGCTTCCCTGTCCATCGTCTCCTGGAGTTTGCTCAAACTCATGTCCGTGGAATCAGTGATGCCATCCAAACATCTCTTCCTCTGTCATCCCCTTCTCCTCCTGCCTGCAGTCTTTCCCAGCATCTGACTCTTTTCCAATGAGTTGGCTGTTTGCAATAGATAGTCAGAATACTGGAGTTTCAGCTTCAGCCTCAGTCCTTCCAATGAATATTCAGGGTTGATTTCTTTTAGGAAATCAAATCTTTCTTTAATGGGACTAAAACCCTACTTAGTCACAGAGCAGTTGTGAAGCTCAAATGAGTTGGCTTTGTGCAGTGTGTGTATGTGTGTGCTCAGTCGTGCGCAACTCTTCACGACCCCATGGACTGTGGCTGACCAGGCTCCTCTGTCCATGGAATTCTCCATGCAAGAATACTGGAGTGGGTTACTATTTCCTACTCCAGGGCATCTCCCTGACTCAGGACCCAACCCGAGTCTCTGGTGTCTCCTGCATTGGCAGGTGGGTTCTTCACCACTGACAATGCTACATAAATCATAATGGAGTTTACCAACATAACAGAGGCAACTTGCAAAATGACCACGATTGTGCCTACCTCACCACAGCTATATGAGGAATACATAAGGTAATGCGTATTTATTTTTTCACTTATTCAATGTTTATTGATGATTCCTATATATTAGACACTGTGCTTGCTAGGCAGTTGTGAAGAAGATGTAAAAACCTTTTGTAAATTATAAAACTTTTATGTAAAAATCTTTTGTAAATTAGATGTCATTCATTTCTTTCCTCAACTTCATTTCTTCCTATCTGCACACACCCACGTTTGCACTACAACATACCTACAACTAATAGTGTATTCTGATGCCTTTGTTTAGACTGTAATATATGGCAGCCATTGCCAACAATAGCATGGAAACAAAACTATGACAAGAAAATATCCTTGAACTATTTTGGTGACTGGAAAAAGAGTTAATAAAATTCATACATATTATGTATATACACACATATGTATATATGTGTATATATATATATACGAATCTAGGAGACTAACATTAAAATATTCACAATAGCTTTCTCTAGGTGATAAGATTGATGATTTTTACTTTTCTTTCCTCCTCAGATGTAACTTTTACTTTAACTACAAAAAGTTAGCTATGTAATTTTTGAGTTAATAATAAAAATTTTCAGTTATCTGTTGTGTATCTTGAACCCTAAATGTGAATTTTAAAGGGGTCTTGGAGAGCATTGTAGATGAGGAAATTGAGCTTCAGGGAAATGAAATAACTGCGCTAGTGGGACTTCCTTCTCTGAATCCAACATTATTTTTCTTCCTTCTCTTTCCAAATGTGTTTGCAGAGCTTTTGATTATTAGTCTAAACTTACATACTCTGTAATTAGATTCTTATCTTTAATTATCTTTCTGGCTTTTTGATGTATCTACTTACTCTAGCATGGTAGTTTTTCTTTGACTTGTTTCTTTTTCTTTTTTTAATGTTCAACTGACAGCTTGGTTTCTTTTGACTTTTCTCTTTGAAAGCTGCCTGGGGTAAATAAGCATCTTATCCCAGTCAGTGGTCTCTTTAATTACATTCATCTCATGTTTGCCTTCTGGCCTCTACCAACTCATTTTCTCAGACATTTCCAAGGGTGAATCATAATTCCTCAAAGGCATCATTCCTGGAGTCAGAACATTTATTTTTAAAATTTGATGTAGACAGAGTGAACAGTGTTATTTAACACAAGGATTTTTGCCCCGGGGCCTCGGTATTCCCATCTGCCAAATGGATGTTTTCCTACCTCATTGGATGACTATTACTTATGGGAAACATCTTGAAAACTCTGAAGCCCTTCCAGCCTCAACAGACACTTAACTCCTTAGACTACCTGTGAGTAAATGGATCGGGGGCTAGCGATTGTCATGGAAGCCAGAAAATCAGAACCTCACCCCCAAGACGCAGAGACCTGGACTATACAGGGGTGGTGGGATCTTCTTCCTGGATCAGGATTGAATCCCCACCCACAGCAGTGAAAGCCTGGACTGACCTCCAGGGAAGTCCCAGACTCTTTTTTGAAATTGTAGTATAGTTGTATAATATTGTATAAGTTATGGGTGTATAATATAGTAATCCACAGTTTTTAAAGGTTATACTCCATTTATAGTGATTATAAAATATTGGCTCTGTTCCCTGTGTTGTACAATGTGTCCCTGAGGCTTATTTTATACCTAGTAGTTTGGACCTCTTACTCCTCTAGCCCTTTTTTGTCCCTCTCTCCTTCCCTCTCCCCACTGGTCGCCACTAGTTTGTTCTCTGTATTTATGGGTGTGCTGCTTTTTTGTTATATACACTAGTTTGTCATATTTTTTAGATTCTACATGTAAGTTATTTGTCTTTCTCTAGTTTATTTCATTTACCATAATATCCTCCAAGTTCATCCATGTCCCTGCAAATGGCAAAATTTCATTATTTTCTTCTGAGATGTATTAATTGGACTTTTTCTAAAGTCCTTTCTATGACTGATGTCCTATAGCCAGTTATCCCACTCAGGACACCCGTGGCTACAGTTGGCACCCTCTCTGTGGTCCCTTAGAGCAGTGCCAGTCATGAGACTTAAAATGCACACACACACACAGTGAATTCATATAATCTTCCATGTTGTCTGAGAGTCCAGGGTAGACAGTCCAGTACAAATGTAATTCAAGTTGTAAAGCTTAACTCCATATATAATTTTAACAGTTGTGTGTGTGTGTGTGTGTTAGTCTCTCAGTTGTGTCCGACTCTTTGTGACCCCATGGACTGTAGCCTCTGTCCGTGGAATTCTCTGGGCAAGAGTACAAGAGTGGGTTGCCCTTCCCTTTTCCAGAGAATTGTCCTGACCCAGGGACTGAACCCAGGTCTCCTCCATTGCAGGCAGATTCTTTATCATTTGAGCCACCAGAAATGTGGTAATAATTTTAATAATATAACTTATGTAGCCCAGTCAGTTCAGTTCAGTCACTCAGTCCAACTCTTTGCAACTCCATGTTCTGCATCACGCCAGGCTTCCCTGTCCATCACCAACTCCTGGAGCTTGCTCAAAATCGTGTTCATCCAATTAATGATGCCATCCAACCATCTCATCCTCTGTTGTCCCCTTCTCCTCCTGCCTTCAATCTTTCCCAGCATCAAGGTCTTTTCTAATGAGTCAGTTCTTTACATCAGGTGGCCAAAGTATTGGAGTTTCAGCTTCAGCATCAGTCCTTCCAATGAATATTCAGGACTGACTTCTTTTAGGATTAACTGGTTTGATCTTCTTGCTGTCCAAGTGACTCTTAAGAGTCTTTTCCAACACCACAGTTCAAAAGCATCAATTCTCCGGCACTCAGCTTTCTTTATAGTACAACTCTCACATCCATACATGACTACTGGAAAAACCATAGGGTTGACTAGATGGACCTTTGTCTACAAAGTAATGTCTCTTTTTTTTAATATGCTGTCTAGGTTGGTCATAACTTTTTTTTCCAAGGAGCAAGCGTCTTTTAATTTCATGGTTGTAGTCACCATCTACAGGGATTTTGGAGCCCCTCAAAATAAAGTCTGTCACTGTTTCCATTGTTTCCCCATCTATTTGCCATGAAGTGATGGGACCAGATGCTATGATCTTTGTTTTCTGAATGTTGAGTTTTAAGCCAACTGTTTCACTCTCCTCAAGGGGCTCTTCAGTTCTTCTTCACTTTCTGCCATAAGGGTGGTGTCATCGGCATACCTGAGGTTATTGATATTTCTCCCAGCAATCTTGATTCCAGCTTGTGCATCATCCAGCCTGGCATTTCTCATGATGTACTCTGTATATAAGTTAAAAAAGCAGGGTGACAATATGCATCCTTGACATACTCCTTTCCCAATTTGGAACCAGTCTGTTGTTCCATGTCCTGTTTTAACTGTTGCTTCCTAACCTGCATACAAATTTCTCAAGAGGCAGGTGAGGTGGTCTGGTATTCCCATCTCTTTAAGAATTTTCCACAGTTTTTGTGATTCACACAGTCAAAGGCTTTGGCATAGTCAGTAAAGCAGACATAGATGTTTTTCTGGAACTCTCTTGCTTTTTTGATGATCTAACCAGTATTGGCAATTTGATTTCTGCCTTTTCTAATTCCCTGATAGCTCAGTTGGTAAAGAATCTGCCTGCAATGAAGGAGACCCTGGTTTGATTTCCTGGGTCAGGAAGAGCCACTGGAGAAGGGATAGGCCCCCTACTCCAGTATTCTTGAGCTTCCCTTGTGGCTCAGCTGGTAAAGAATCCGCCTGAACTATAGGAGGCCTGGGTTCGATCCCTGGGTTGGGAAGATCCCCTGGCAAAGGGAAAGGCTACCTACTCTAGTATTCTGGCCTGGAGAATTGCATGGACTATATAGTCCACGAGTTTGCAAAGAGTTGGACATGACTGACTGACTTTCACTTTCACTTTGCTAAATCCAGCTTGAACATCTGGAAGTTCATGATTCACATACTGTTGAAGGTTGGCTTGGAGAATTTTGAGCATTACTTTGCTAGTGTGTGAGATGAATGCAATTGTGCGGGAGTCTGAACATTCTTTGGCATTGCCTTTCTTCGGGATTGGAATGAAAACTGATCTTGTCTAGTCCATTGGCCACTGTTGAGTTTTCCAAATTTGCTGGGATAATGAGTGCAGCACTTTCACAGCATCATCTTTTAGGATTTGAAATAGCTCAACTGGAATTCCATCACCTCCTCTAGCTTTGTTTGTGGCAATGATTCCTAAGGCTCACTTGACTTCACGTTCTAGGATGTCTGGCTCTAGGTGAGTGATCACATCATCATAATTATCTGGGTCATGAAGATCGTTTTTGTATAGTTCTTCTGTGTATTCTTGCCACCTCTTCTTAATATCTTCTGCTTCTGTTAGGGCCCTACCATTTCTGTCCTTTATTGTGCAATAGATCCTAAATATTATCATTTCCAGATGTAATCCATAGGCCAAATTATTGTTGAGATATTTTACACAAATAAATAAAAGTGTGCACAGAATGCTATAGTTTTCTATAAACTCTTTATTACTTTTTAAAAATTTGTAGTAAAATATGCATAACATAAAATTTACTGGTTTAACCATTTTCGCCTTAGTGGCATTCAGTACATCCTCGTTGTACAGCCATCACCGCCATCCATCTCCAGAATGTTTTTACAGCTCTGGAAGCTGGTGAGTCCACAGCCGCATAACACACGTTATTACTGGTCAGGTGAGGAACCCGAGGCTTTCTGCCTCTCCCCTCATCTCCCTTCCCATTTTCTCCTTAAAGCTTGCAGCCTGGCTTCTGCCCACGACTGCCCTGGAACTGGTCCCATTGGGGCTGCCAGCCCTTCCTGGTGGTCAGGTCTCGTGGGGCTGTGTCCTGGTTGTATCTGGCTTCTGAGCTATATCATCTGGGATCCTGTTTTTCAATCCTTCCTGCAAATCTCCTCCTCTGCCATTTCTATAAAACATTTTCCTTTGGATTTCCTCCCATCTCTTGGGTCTTCTGATATCTCCTCCGGGCTCAGAAACTCATCCCTACTCCATAAATAGTTGCAAGAACTGCCTGGCTAATTTTGCTGTTGGCTTTCTCTTAAGACTAGTGGGATCTTTCTAACAGAGAAACCAAATCCAGCCCTCAGGCCTGCAAATGTGGCTTGAATTGACAGGATAAAAACTAACCTCCTTAGTTAAGTGCGGAATGCTCCTTGTAATATGGCCCCTGGTGACGCCTAACACTATCCTTACCCTCACCCCTTTATGAACTATAATATAGAACCATTTGGATTTCCAGCGTTGGTAAACCAGACTGCCTCATGGCTCAGTACCTCCATACAAGTGGTCACTCCATTCTAGAGATCGTGTCATAATTTCCTGTGTGCCTGTTTCTCTCCCACTGCTTGGTAAGCCCTTGGACAGCAAAGACCTTGCTCAACCTCTTTGTATCTCAGTGCTGAGTATATAATAGCTTTCATTTGTACAATAAGTAAATAAATATAAGCAGCTCTAGAAAACAGACTGGTGTCTGGATGGCGATCTGAAAATCCCTGGGGGAGGAACTAAGATCCCTCACACCACGTGGTGAAGTGAAAGAAAACAGAGTCCGAGGTCCTACACTCAGAAAGAATTATTATCAGAAAGCACTTTACAAATACCTTCAAACTGGAAAATTTAACTACAGTTGGCGATTGAGAAATCCAGGGCTGGAGGGCTCCTCTCCTGACCCCAGAGGGGGAGCAGCCAGTGAGGGGGCATGTGTGAGGGGTCGCTCTGCCTCCCCAGGCCAGGGGGCCTCTGTCTACCTCTCTCTTGATTAATCTTAGCCCACAAGAACTCGCACAACATGGGCAAAGCAGTGTAGCTGAAGGAAATCTTATTTACATCGGATACTCAACTTCTGTGTGTTTCTGGATCTGCCACTAACTGGCTGTGTGGCTTCATAAGGCCCAGGAGCCTATTCATGTGTAAACCAAAGGCTATTTAGATCTCTTTCAACTCTAAGATTCAGAAACAGGAAACATTTGCATTCAAAGGCTGTTCCAGACTGGTTCTTTACCACCAGTTTGCAGGCTGAGTTGACAGCTGCAGCTGACACTGGAAATTCACCAAGGGCTGCCCCAGGAGGGGCTGCGCCCCCAGGTTCTGGATGACTGTGAGTCAAGGGCATTTCACCCTCCAAATCCCCACATGTATCTTACGTCATGTTTATTCACGACCATATAAGGAATAATAAACATAAGATTTCATTTCTAGATTAGGAAACCGAGGATCAGAGAGAAAACATAACTTTCCAATGTCACTCCGCTGGTGCATGGAGTCACTCCTGACCTCAGGAGCTCGCTCTGCCTCTTTGCATAACCAAATCCACCAGCCTCAATTCCTGCCCATCAGGCCTTTGCTGTGTCTCCATCTACTGAACAAATCACACCCAGCTCCATCCCTCATTCTTTCTTCCTCAATCCCCTCTCTTTCTACACCTCTCTGATTCACAGCTCTCCACACAGGTTTTTGAGGTCAGGAGCATGTTTCCTATTGCGTTTTTCCTCCCACAACCTGGTGCCAAGCTGAGCACCTTACTACATGTGGGGTAAGTGATGGGCCAGCAGAGCACCTACAAATGACATTCTGTTCCCAGGCCACCCTGGTTATTCTCTCTCTTGCTCTCCCTTCTTTTCATTTCCGTATCAGTTTATTGTTTTGTTGTTGTTGAAGGTGTTCTATAACCAAGAACTCTAAGCCACCTCTTTTCCAGTTATCCTTTCCCATGTATAAGACAAATATGTTAATAAACTTGTTTTGCTTTTTATTGCTAATCTGTCATTGTATTATACAGTTTCATCTGAGAACCTGTGATAGGTGGAAGGTTTTTTTCTGTTCTGTGTTTTGCCCTGATTGTTTTTCCGTTGTGTGGTTTTTTGGGTTTTTTTTGCCCTCTGGGTGTCATCTGACAAGCTCCTGGTTGTCAGGTGGCTCAAGAGGTCCTCTTATCCACCTCAACAGAGAAGTGCCCTGGTCCAGGGGATGATGAGTGTGGCATCCTGATCAGTGATGATTGGTTTTACGGAAGGAACTTTTAACATGTCAGTAGACAGTGGCACTTAGAGTCTCAAACGTCTCCTGGGAGGATTTTCCGTTTTGTACTTACTAGCAGTTTATGAATATTTAACACCATAGCATTGAATATAAATGTATTCCGCTGTTTTCTCATGGCGTTTCTTTATTCTCTTTTCTAGAACTTGCCATGACATGTAATTATATGCTCATTTGAATATCTACTTGTTTTCCACCAGAAAGTACACCCCAAAGGTTGGAGACTATGTGCATTTAGTTAACCAGAGACTCAAAATGTATTTGTTGACTGACTCTTTGAATTAATTTTTGTTGGAATATAGTTGATTTACAACACTATATTTGTTTCTGCTGTACAGCGAAGTGAATCAGTTACACATCTACACAGATCCACTCTTTTTAGATTCTAGTCCCATATAGGTCATTACAGAATATTGAATAGAATTCCCTGTGCTCTACAGTAGGTCCTAATTACTTATTTTATGAATTGTAGTGTGTATATGTCAATTCTAATCTTCCAATCTGTCCTTCCCCTGCCTTCCCCTTTGGGAGCCATAAGTTTGTTTTCTACATTTGTGACTCTGTTTCTATTTTGTTAATAGCTCATTCATACCATTTTTTTAGATTCCACATAAAAGTGGTATCATGATACTTGTCTTTCTCTTTCTGACATACTTCACCCAGTATGACAATTTCCAGGTCCATCCATGTGGCTGCAAGTGGCATTATTTCATTCTTTTTTATGGCTGAGTAATATCCCATTGTATATATGCGCATCTTCTTAATCCATTCCTCTGTTGATGAACATTCAGGTTTCTTCCCTGTCTTAGCTACTGCAAATAGTGATGCATTGGACATTGGAGTGCAAGTATCCTTTCAAATTATGGTTTTCTCTGGATAGATACATCCTAGGAATGGGATTGCTGGATCATATGGTAGCTCTATTTTTAGTTTTTTAAGGAACCCACATACTGTTCTGCACCGGAGTTGTACAAGTTTACATTCCCACCAGCAGTGTTGGAGGATTTCCTGTTGAATAATTGATAATAGTAATGCCCACTGTCCTCATTTTCTAAGAACCAACCATGTGTGTAGTGAAGAGGAATCAGACCAATTCCTTGGTTTAGGAAGGAAATCGGCCCCTGGCCGAGTCATCATGTCCGTACCCTCTCCTGGCCTCAGTGTTTTACTTGCAAAGCAAGGATAACAGGCCTGGGCCTACATATTCTTTGGTGAAGATAGTGGAATAATTTTTTTCTATTTTTTTTTGGCTGTGCCATGCTCAGCTTGTGGGATCTTAGTTCCCCAAGCAAGGGTTGAACCTGGCCGACAGCAGTGAAAGCACTGGACTGCCAGGGAATTCCCTGAGCTCGTGTTTCTCTCTTTTTTAAACCCTCATGTTGTGAATAGCCCATACAGATACATAGTCATACAAAAAGGTGTAAAGTGACAGTCTGCCATAAATCCTCTGTCCCCACCCAGTCCCCCACAGCTGGCACAACATCGCATCCCTCTTGTCACATTCCAGAAGATCTTTATCTACATCCAAACAATACATGAAATGATTTTCCCTCGAAGGAGCATGTCTTACACTTTTCCAACTACCTCACTCTGAGTCCAGTACTGAGAGAGTCTGCAATCAATATCTGTTGATGAATTTGATTAACTAATGGGTATTATAACAAAAGTACTTTCCTATGTGACACTGGTAGGCTTCCCCGATGGCTTAGCGGGTAAAGAATCTCGACTAGTGCAGAAAATGAGGGTTCAATTCCTGGATCGGGAAGATTTCCCTGGAGACGTAAGTAGCAGTCCACTCCAGTGCTCTTGCCTGGGAAATCCCATGGACAGAGGACCCTGGTGGGCTACTCCATGGGGTCTCAAAGAGTTCGACACGACTGAACACCTACACACAATTGTGACAAAAAATTGAACAAGAAGGAACATGACTTTAATATGCATTAAAGACGAGTGGATGCTCATGCTGAATTCACACTGAACCAGCTTACTGCCTACATCTTTCCTGCTCACATCCGAGACTAACCCCAGCATCTGGACCTTTGTTTCATTCAGCTTTTTATTTTATTATCTTTTTAATGGAGGTAAATAGTTTTTTGGGAACATTTTAACTCCTCGGTTGTTACAAGGATAAAATGTGTGCTATCATGTCAAGGTCTTACAACAGAGCCTGGCACAAAGACGAAACCCTGGGATCACTAGAAACTATTATTACTCCTATGCCCTACCCACCACTCACCTCAGATGGCCTATTCTGCATCATGGGTTGAACTCTATCCCTCTGAAGTTCAGATGTTGCAGCCCTAACCACCCCTGTACCCCGGAGAGCAACTGTGTTTAGAGATTTGGTCTTCAGGCAATTATGGTAAAAGGAGGTCATTAAGTTATCCAATCTGACTGGTGTCCTTATAAGAAGAGATTAGAAAGACGGTAACGAGAACCCTGCATGCGAGACAGCAAAAGGAACGCAGATGTATAGAGTAGACTCGTGGACTCTGTGGATGAGGGTAAGGGTGGGATGATATGGGAGAAGGGCATTGAAGCATGTTAATTGTCATGTGTCTAATCAATCGCCAGCCCAGGGCTGATGCTCGGGGCTGGTGCATCAAGATTTCCCGGGGGGGAGGGAGGAGGGAGGGGGGATCCGGAGGGGAAGCATATGTAAACCCATGGTGATATCATGACATTGTATGGCAAAAACAATAAAAAAAAAAAAAGAAGAGATTAGGACACAGACACTCAGAGGGAAGACCATGTAAACATATGGGGAGAAGATGACTGTCGAAAAACCAAGGAGAAAGGCCTTGGGAAAAACCAACCCCACTGACACCTTGATCTGGGACTTCCAGCATCTAGAACTGTGGGAGAAGGAACTTCCATTGTTTAAGCTACCAACTCTGTGGGACTTTGTGACGGAAGCCTGTGCAAATGAAGACACCCATTTTAGCCCTTCATTTCCCAAACATGTTAAAATAGAGAAGACTTGTGTTTAGCTTTTAGAACCAGGTGTCTGCCGTCACAAGGACACAAGGGTACACCAGGCATCTGTGAAGGTGTTCCCACCCAGAAGTGGGGCAGAAGGAATGTGCACCCCAGGGCGGACTGCTCAACGCTGCCCCAAGATTTCTCAGCTGTGCCTGGGAAGGACACACCTTCCTGGCCAGCTCCTCAAAGGGGTGTGTGCAGAGAAGTGACGGGTGACAGCCTCTGCCCTGCCTGAGAAGCTGACGCCAAAAGAGGAGACAGCAGATGCCCGTCTGGAGTCCTGCCTTCACCCCACCCCTCGGAGGGGTTCACCCCACCTCTGCCTGCCCTGAGCTTTGACCGCTTGGCTCACTTCTTTGTGCTTAAGTGAATCAAGATGGTATCTAAGTTTGCAAACATGGCGTGCATACTCAGTCGTGTCCGACTCTTTGCAACCCTATGGACTATAGTCCACCAGGCTCCTCTGTCCATGGGATTCTCCAGGCAAGAATACTGAGGTGGGTTGCCACTTCCTTCTCCAGAGGATCGTCCCAGCCCAGGGATCTAACCCTTGTCTCCTTCTTCTCCTGCATTGGCAGGCAGGTTCTTTATCAACTGAGCCACCGGCGTACGTTTGCAGAGTGTCGTAACAAATCCATCTTTACAGAATAAGGTCCTCACCCAGCAGCTGCTGGCTGGGCTCCAGCCTCCCTCTCCCTGAGGCCCTGGTGGTGCAAGGATGCTCCAGGATCTGGGGGCTTCTCTCGTCCCTGGGACCCCCAGACAGGCCTTCCACCAGAAAAGCCACCCTCCCTGTGCAGCGCCTGCTGACACCCACCCAGCCGCCCCCTCCAGTGACACGGCTCGGAGTCTCCACCAGCGGCTGAGCCTCCCTCTGCTGGGCTGCACGTGTCACAGGGCCCTGCAAGCTCATCTGGCTTGGGCTCCTCGAGGCCCAGCCAGTGCGGTGTTGCAGCTGTATCTGTGGGGACGTCTGTGCACACTCTCCTCTGTCCCTGGTGGTTTGTTGCTCTCTCCCCTGAGTCTGGCTGAGCTCACAGACAGCAGCCCTGAGCCAGCATCGGGTCTCTGAGATGATTTTCTCTCACGTGACTGCTATGAAAGAGTCACGTGGGACCCAGAACAGCCTGTAAAGAAGTTCATGGCTACGATGCCTTTTTGCAGAGCAGTCTCTGGGCAGCTCATACTGGAGCGGAACTGAGCTGCCTGCCTGCTGGCCTGGGCTTTCCACCCTCTCTGAGCTGACCACAGTTCAGCTCCTGGCTGCTCATTAAAAGACAGAGGATGTTACGGTTCATAAAGTCACCAGCTCCAAAGGCTGGTGCTGTGGCCATGCAGCGCACGGAATCGGCTGTGGTCTCACCCCGGACTGGAAGGTGTGGGCCATTCCTGTGTGCTCTGGGCAGCCTTGTGCGGTAACTCAGAGTTAGACGCGGGGCTTTCTGGGCCGGCTTTGCCCTCAGTATGCTGTGTGCTTTTAGGGAAGCCCCCTAACCTCTCATTAGCCAGAGAGAAATGTCATAAATTAATGGGGACATGCTTAGGAATGACTGAAATACTAGCATGAAAATGTCTTATTTGAACACCTTTAAAGTGTTTGTGCCTGCTTGGTTGGTTTGGTTTTCATGGAGCCTATTTAATTCTATCCCTGGCCCTCCTCATCCCCATCTCCTCATGTTCTGACCTCCTTGTGCATTCATAGGTGCTAAATCACTTCATTAGTATCTGAGTCTTAGCAACCCTACATACTGCAGTTTTCCAGGCTCTTCTGTCCCCACCTCCTTGGGATAATCCCAAACCTGCCCATTGTCCACCATTACAGTTGTCATGACCGGTGATGCCTGACCCTTCTACTCAGCTGTTCACCAAACGTTTCTTTGTCTGTTCACACTCCTTGTTTCCTGAGCCCTTCCTAACTCTAGACACTTCCTTCTCCTTCCATCCTGACCTCGTGACTCTTGGTCCTAGAGCTGGGGGATGACTCAGCTCCCGAGTGCCTGCTCACCTCAAGGCCACCTGCAGCTGAGTCACTTCTTTTTTTCCTTTGGCCACGTTGTGCAGTATGCAGGATCCTAGTTCCCCAATCAGAGATCAACCCACTCCCTCTGCACGGGAAGCACAGAGTCTTAACCACTGGACCACCAGGGAAGTTCCGGTTGAGTCACTTTTGTTACAACAGAGAACCAGATAGGAGGCGATGGACGAGCCAGTGCACTCCCTCATCATAAGGTAAACGCGGTCCCTGTCTGCCACGTGGCTGAATTGACGCTGAGCACTGACACCCCTCACCATTCCCAGGGGGTGGGCTCTTCCAGATCCAGGGCTAAGTGCTCCTACGCATTATCTTATTTCATGTTCACAACAGCCCTGTGAGGCTGATCACTTAGTCTGGACAAGAAGAACCATGGCTATCAGCAAGGCTGTGTTTAAATCAATGAGGTGGGACTTCCCTGGCGGCCCAATATTTAAGACTCTGTGCTTCCACTGCAGGAGGTGAGGGGAATTAACACTCCACATGCATGGCCCAAAAAAATTCAGTCAATCCATGAGGCACAGGTATCCATCACAGGCAGAGGCCAGAGCGACCCATTTCTTGCCCCAACAGCTTGGCACCAGGGGTGCTAGTGGCCTGCCTCCTATTCAGGGGCCTCACATCTCCACAGCCACATACTCAGCTCACTGCTTGGAGGGGCTCAGGCTGCATGCCCTGAGCTGGTGGGGGGCTCTGCCCACACCGGGCTTCCCTTGTGCCTCAGCTGGTAAAGAGTCAGCCTGCAATGCAGGAGACCCAGGTTTATTCCCTGGGTCGGGAAGATCCCCTGGAGAAGGGAATGGCTACCCACTCCAGTGTTCTTGCCTGGAGAATTCCATGGACAGAGGAACCCAATGGGCTACAGTTTATGGGGTCGCAAAGAGTCAGATACCCCTCATCGACTTTCATGCTCACTTTTTACTCCCTGCATTACCGTGGCCATTGCTCTGCAGCTTGGTTACTGAGCCTGTCAACGCAGAAGGCTGGCAGTGTTCCAGGGCCTGGATGTGCTGAGGCAGCACTTGTTGGTCAGGCTGAGTCTACTGTGGCCACAGTGTGGCTTTGTGCTGTCACTGTGGGTAGAGGGGAGCAGCTGTTCACCCACCCAATGGCTCCCCAAGCTGCCTCTCAATACCTATGACTCTGCTTCTCTCCAACTCACCTGAACCTTTTTCTAGGTTTTTCTATTCCCTCCCTTTAGTTGGTGCTATTAAGAACATAATTGTGTCTCTCCCTTTCCTAAAATTCACACGTGGAAGCCCTAACCCCTAAGGTGATAATATTTGGATGTGGGACCTTTGGGAGATAATTAGGGTTAGGTGAGGTCATGAGGATGGGGCCCTCATGATGAGGTTAGCACCCTTATAAGAGGAGACCAGAGAACTCTCTGTCTGCCTGCCACATGAGGACCGGGAGAAGACGGTCACATGCAAACCAGGAGGAGAGCCTCAGCAGAACCCCACCATGCTGGCACCTTGATCTTGGACTTTCCAGCCTCCAGAACTGAGCAATAAATTTCTGTCGTTTAAGCCTCCAGACTGTGGTATCTTGTTATGTCAGCCCTTACAAACTAATACAGTTAGTTTCCTTATTCTCACTCCAAGATAAGATACAAAGGTTGAAATTATTATCTCAGAGGCTGTTTTCACATTTCGAGAGCCCAACTGGTGAGCACTTTGTCAAGGATCTGCTTCTGGGTGCTCTTGGATCAAGTTTAAATTCTCTATCCACTATAGAAGTGTTGGTCCATTCCCAGGGCATCTCTGAGACCCTACCAGCCCCTGCCCGGACCCCCAGAGCCCAGCCTCCATACCTAGACTGCTTTCTTTGCATCCTCTTCCTCCCTTTTCCCTGGTCTCCAGGTGGAGGACCAGAGAATACTGGGAGCAGCGTCCTGGCACTGCAGGCAGGGAACTCATTCTTCCCTTTCTAAACACAAAGCAATCTCTATGCACTGTCTCAGAGAGAAAAACTGCAAATGAGGCTCTGGATGTGGCGAGTCTGGGCTCCAGGAGCTGGCAGGCATTTTTCCTTAGGGAGGCCTTTGTTTTCACTTTTAGCAGACTGGCCTGAAATACGGAGGGACCTCAAAGCTCAATACACCATGACCTGGACTTCACAGCACACTGGGTAAGGAGTGCCACCAACTCCAAGAGTCCCTAAGATGTATCACCACACAAGAAAACTTGAGATGCCCCGAAAGCTACAGATCACAAGTGAAAAAATCTCATTGAGAATCCGCCTGCCAATGCTGGAGACATGGGTTTGATCTCTGGACCAGGAAGTTCCCGCACACTTTGGGGCAACTAAGCGCATTGCTGTGCTCGGCCGCCCAGTCATGCTGACTCTCTGCGACCCCATGGACTGCAGCACGCCAGACTTCTCTGTCCCCCATCATCTCCCAAACTAAGCCCGTGGACCACAGCGATTGAGCCTATGCTCTAGAGCCTGGGAGCCACAACGACTGAAGCCTGGGCTTCTAGAGCAAGTTCTCCACAACAAGAGAAGCCACTGCAATGAAAATCCCATGCACTGCAACTAAAGAGTAGCTCCTGCTCACCACAACTAGGAAAAGCCCTGCCCTCACAGCAACGAAGACCCAGCACAGCCAATAAATAAATTAATTAATTTAAAAAAGAAAGCTCAAAAAAAAAGAAAGAAAAAAGCTCATTGAGGTTTTCCCAAACTGACAACAATCCTAAAAATCCCCATGACTAACAATAATGAGTTGTGTGGCTGAAACTCTCCTGAACTTCAATAATAAAAGCAGTGTTTTATCAACTGGGCTAGAGAAAAGAATTCTCTGTCTATTACAGAAACAGAATTCTATTTCTCTACAGAAAATTATATTGCAGAATCACCATTATATGAAGAGGAGTATGAAGACGAAACAAAAAAAAAAGTAAGGAAAGGGAATTTAGAGATGCTTCAGATAAGTGAAAACACTCCTGATTCTTTTGGATTTTAAGGTGTTCCTGGGACTGATAGGCTTCTTAAATGTGATGTGTTATTATAAATAAATGATTCACTTGAGTACCCAGTTTTGTATTTGTAGTTTTGTAGATCTTTCCCTAAAGATCTCTAACAGTGAAGAAGAAGCTTCAGAACTCACAGAAATTGAATGTAGCTCAACCTCTTGAACTGCCTTCTCAGAAAGATGTATTTTTTTTTAAGAAAAATTTTAATAGTTTTTTTTTAAAATTACCGTTTATCTGTTTTTGGCTGTGCTAGCTCTTCCTTGCTGCACTTGAACTACTTTCCAGTTGCAGTGCTTGGGCTTCTCGTTGCAGTGGCTTCTCTTGCTGTGGAGCACGGTTTTAGGGTACATGGGCTCAGGAGTTACCAGCTCACAGGCTAGACAGAACAGGCTCAGTAGCTGGGGGACATGGGCTTCGTTGCCCCATGGCATATGGAATCTTCCCAGACCAGTGGAACCCATGTTCCCTGCATTGGCAGGTGGATTCCTAACCCCTGGACTATCAGGGAAATCCAGAAGGATTTTCAAGAGATCTCTCCTTCATCCTTCTGGTTCTGCCCTGGGGGTATCAGCCAGTCTATCTCCATAGTTCACTGGACCTAGAAGCTCCAGCCCCTCTTGGAAGCTGACCATGTGTGTGCCAGGGAGACCAATGGTGCCATCATAATAGGTCATTTTCCTGCAGTACAGACACCCCTGAAAATAAGATGTGGCCCTGAGACAGAATGAAGTTCCATGGGTAGAATCCGTGTCTTTTTCAAGCTACCTGAAGTGCTATTTCTGAAGACAGAAGAGTGGAACCTATAAGATCACAGACCATTAGCCAGCACTATGTCTTTCCAGGAATTCCTAGAAAGGACTTCTTTGGTGGTCCAGTGGTTAAGACTTCTTGCTTCCAATTCAGGAGCTTGGGTTCAAGTCCTGGTTGGGAAACTGTTAATAAGATCCCATATGTTGCATGGACAAAATGAAAAAAAAAAATTTCCGGAAAGAAGTGGATCTAGTTTTCCCCATAGAAATTTGAGGAAACCTCTGACAGTACCTTCCCTGGAGCAGAGTATGAGGTGAACATGCTTCAGGGATTTGCTGGCAGGAAACATTCCATTCTGTTTTCAAGCAAATAAGCAATATTCCATGCTCCTGATTACCATGGATGTCAATTTATACTAAGTTTCCTTTCTACCTCAGATCTACTTAATGCCAAAGTTTTAATGAGATTGTTGAATCATTAAAAGGGTACTTCTGAGTAACACTAGGAGGGCTGTATCATCTGCCTGTTTGCTTAGACAGTGGTTAAGGATTGCCCTAGATTTAGAGATTGCTATAAATAATCCCGTATCTGGCCGAATTAAAATCTGTTATGCTTATTATTGGGGGAGAGGGGATGAAACAGTTCAACACAGATTTATGATGATAGTTACCCCACGAGGTGAAGTTACTAAAAATCATTGAGTTCTGCCCTTGAAATGGGTGGATTTTATGATCAGATAAAGTTGTTTTAAAACTCTGATATGTTTCATGGTCTTTACATTTAGGAATTACAAACATGAGATTGAGAAAAGTAGATAAGTGAATCATATTTCACAAAACGTGAGATGCATTTGTTGAAACAAAACTTTCCCACGAGAATCAGCTTGCAAAACCCTTATCACTTTTGTGATCTCACCCTTGAATCTCTTAGCATTCCTGAAACCTTTGACACCCTTAGCTATCAAAGTCTGATTGCAATTTAGACCAAAAAAAAAAAAAACAACCAAACTCACAAGGGATGTTGACTTTGTCCTGAATTGCTGAGAAAACTACTGCCAGCAAATTCATTGCTTATTCAGTAATTAATCAAACATACCTAACTATGTGTTGTGTTCATCATAGAAACGAAGGGATTGTCATTTTTTAAAATCACTTTACGTTTGGCAAGCAGGACACGTCGCTTAGAGCAAAAACCAGACCAAACCAATAAAGCCAGTCTTGTTAGGAATGGAATCTGAAGGCTGAAGCCACATGACACAAAGTTTTCAGGGGTTGAATTTTTAAAATGTAGAAAGGCAATTATTCCGTGGCTACTGTAATGGCTGAGCAGTTTCACTAACAATTTACATCTATGAATACAAATAAGCTTGGTGTCCATTGTGCAAGGGTGTGCCCTCTTAAGTTGACCCAGTTCCTGGTTAGTATGTCCCTTCTAGGTGTCTGTCTCAATGTCCTAGATTGAGCAGGCTGTGGTTAGTTCTGTTGTTTCTAACGATCATACGTTTCTCTAGCTGGAATCAGCAGTACCGAGGAGGGCTCCTTCCTAGGAAAATGCCAACAAGGATTTATTTATTGAAATAAGCTACTGTAGAGGAAATGGCAACCCAAGCCAGTATTCTTGCCTGGGAAATCCCATGGACAGCGGAGTCTGATGGGCTACAGTCCGTGGGGTCGCAAAGAGTCAGACACGACTCAGTGACTGAGCACGCACACTGACCTATTAATAGTTACCACCTTGGAAATTCTAGTTCTCTGAGGTGGAACGCAGACAGACACGTCCAGCCTGGTGTGGAGCCCGGCTGGAGGTGTGACAAAGGTCTGGAGGCCGGGCTTGCCTGGGTCACTAGGCCTGGGGCAGCTGCACAGCTGGGGGTCCTGGCTACCTGGGCACTCGGTCAGCACAGGAAGCTCAGAGTTGGGAGAGATGCCCAGTAATAGTTGGACCTCATTGACCAGCCAAGAGGCAAAACAGAAATTCCTTCTTTGGCCTGCCTTCTTCTCACTCTTTAAATATTGAAAAGAATTTCTGAGGGACTTCTCTGGCAGTCCAGTGGTTAAGACTTTGAGCTTCCACTGCAGGGGGTACGGGTAAAATTCCTGACCAGGGAACCAAGATCTTGCATGCCATGGGCATGGCTAAGAAATTAAAAAAAAAAAAAAAACCCACAATTTAAAAAAAAAAGGAATTTCTGGGGATAGCTGGCAGATAATTTAAAAGCGATAATTTCATGCAAAATGTTGTATCCCTTTTCCAAAAAGTTACATCTAAACTTTTGACTATGTGAATAGAATCATCTAGTGCTTCCCAGGTGGTGCAGTAGAAAGAACCTGCCCGCCAATGCAGGAGACACAAGAGATGTGGGTTCAGTCTCTGGGTCAGGAAGATCCCCTGGAGTAGGAAATGGCAACCCACTGCAGTATTCTGGTCTAGAAAATCCCATGGACAGAGGAGCCTGGTGGGCTACAGTCCACAGGGTCACAAAGAGTTGGACACAACTGAGTGGCTGAGCATGCACACATATATAATCAACTGGGGAAATCTATAGCTGTATAGGAAATTATTTGCCACCATTTTGTACCCCCAGCGTCTGAAATCCCTTGCTACACTGGGGAGTTTCCTACTCTCGGAAGCAGAAGCACCCACCGTGGAAGCAGAAGATGCTATATTCTCCTGTCCAGCAGCCACTATTGCGGCTGGGATGCGGGTGCATGGTCTAGGCTCAGTCAACCAAATGGATCTGCCCCAGACTTCGAATTGGAAACTCTTGATTCAAAGCAGCATGAACTACATATTCTATTCTAGAGAGAAATTCACTCCCTCATCCAGCCTGGGCATGCACTCCTAACTTCTTTTCTTCTCTCTGGATGGCTATATGGCACACTTCTGGCTGGGGAGATATAGATGGAGCTTTGTCTTGAGATTTCTGGAAAACGTTTGCCTTCTTGATACAGGAATCACCCTTTCTGTCTTCTCTCAATTTCTACCTTGAATGCATTTGCAATATCTGGGGCTGCAGCAGCCATCTTGCAGCCAGGAGGTAACAACTCTGAAGATTAAAGCCAATAAGCTAAGGGTAGTAGAGCAGACTTAAGGAACCAGTATTCCTGGCAGATTTTGTAGAGTTGATTCCATGTTTGCAGCTACTAACTTCTAGATAGATGAAAAAAATAAGCACTTACGTTTAACCCATTGTTAGCCAAGTTTTCTATCGTTTGCATTATCTTCACTCCTAGTTGATAGAGGCCATTTCCAGTGTCCAGCCGTGGGAAGGTCTGTGGTGCAAACTACCACGTAAGAGCCTGGGGTAGCAGCAACAGTATTCCTACAGAACCAGTTCTGCAGCTTTATTTTGGGCGTCATTCTTCTTTCTTGGCTTCCAAACTCCAGAGCTCCTGAGGATTTTGTGAGCTACATAAAATACCTTTTAATACATTTTTTTTTCTGCTTAAATTTACTAAAGTTTAATAATCAAAGATGAGGTCAATAGAGTGGGTCCTACTCCAGTATGACTGGAGTCAGTAGAAAAAGAGGAAATTTGGACACAGAGAGAACACAAGAGAAGGCAGAGATTGGGGTAAAAGAAATTAAACAAAATTTATTTCTCTTGCTTGTAATCAAGAATCCTGAGAAATACCGAAATTGATAGCGGGGTAAGTGGCAGCCATATACCTTAAGGGGATGTGTTTGAATTTGAGATTGATTGTCTCTGGTTGGATCTAAGGGCAGTTAAAATTCAAATTGTATTAAGACAGGCACAATGTCACTTGTGGTGGCTTGTGTGAAGGTCACTCATCAGAGTGGAGGTCCCACTGAAGTTAAAGCATTGAGAAACCAAGTGGTGGCTGCCAGAGAACAGCATGAAGGGCACAAAGGGAAAACTGTGGGGTGGAGTGGCTGATGCTAAGTCTAGAAAGCTTAAGAAGTTATTGTAGTTGTGTTAGTCACTCAGTCATATCTGACTCTTTGCTCCTCTGTCCAAGGAATTCTCCAGGTAAGAATTCTGATTCCCCATCCAGGAATCAGACCCAGGTCTCCTGCATTGCAGGCAGATTCTTTACCATCTGAGCCATGGAGGAAGCCCTTGGCAGGCTTAAATTCTAGTTCCAGGCAGTCTGGAAACCAGGGACTTTCACTGATTATGCTAAAATCATATCTTATTTCTTACAACCACAACTAAACCAAAAGAGAGGTTATGTGGGTTCCTGACTTAAAATATCTGACTTGAATCACAACCTTCTCTTGTCTCTCATGGATGGTTAGGGGACCAATTGGAAAGAGTAAGAATTGGGAGATTACGAGGGCCTGAGGACTCAATTCCTTGCTGTGTTATATGCATATTATATTATATTTGTGTTAATACTATATTAAATAAATTTACCCAAGTTAATAATAATAATTAAAAAAAGATGAGATCATTAGAGTGGGTCCTAATCTAACATGACTGGTGAAAGCGAAAGTCGATCAGCTGTGTCCAACTCTTTGCAACCCCGTGAACTATACAGTCATGAAATTTTCTAAGCCAGAATACTGGAGTGGGTAGCCTTTCCCTTCTCCCGGGGATCTTCCCAACCCAGGGATCGAACCCAGGTCTCCCACGTTGCAGGTGGATTCTTTACCAGTCGAGCCACAAGGGAAGCCCGAGAAAACTGGAGTGGGTAGCCATTCTCTTCACCAGCGAATTCCCCATCCAGGAATCGGACCCAGGTCTCCTGTATTGCAGGCCGATTCTTTACCATCTGAGCTATCAGGGAAGCCCTGGAGTTAGTATAAAAAGAGGAAATTTGGACCCGGAACACATGTGAAGACAAAGGCATAACCATCACTCACATCACTTGTTTCTTGATAGCGGTGGTTTACTCACTAAGTTGCGTCGGACTCTTGCGACCCCATGGACTATAGCCCGCCAGGCTCCTTTGTCCATGGGGATTCTCCAGGCAAGAATACTGGAGTGGGTTGCTATTTCCTTCTCCAGGGGACCTTCCCCCCCAGGGACAGAACCCAGGTCACCTGCATTGCAGGTGGTCTCCTGCATTGCCAGCAGATTCTTTACCAACGGAGCCACCAGGGAAACCTTGTTTCTTGCACCCACCCTAATACTGAGTCCATGGTGATGTGGTTAGGAAAGACTTCCTGGAGGAAGTAACCAACCCCCTTACAGAGGAATAGGAATAGGATTTGGCCAGCTGTTGGAATAAGGGGTGGAAAGGGTTTCCTTGGCAACAGTAGTTAAGAGGTGTTAACATTCATTAACACCTCTTAAGGGACAGTCAGTGAGGTGAGCTAGGGTAGGAGTTTGGACTTTATCCTCAGAACAATGAGGGGCAAGCGAGAAAGGGAAAGGAGAGAGTAACTAGAAAAGGAGCTTGACACCAAAGGCAACCTGGTGAAGCACTTGAAACATATTAGCAGGGTGCAAGCACAAAATAATTGGTTGGAAAAGTAGGGCTGGTCTATGTTCCACCGGTGAGAGACCGGGAGGGGGAGGACGCTGATTTAATGAAACAGAACACACGATTAAGAACGAAGTCGACTATTAACTCGAGATGAAGAAATAAATCACAAGATATTACTGGAGTCTTGGAGATACCGGTCTCTTTCTTTTGTTTACCGAAACCGCTTGCCTAGAACGGCTTCCAGAGGGCAGCTTGGCGAGCCCTCTCTCCCACCGCACTTGACAACTCCAGCACCCCTAAGGTGATGCTAAAGAGGCCCCCCGGGGATGTAAACTGAGTCATGGTCTCCGAGGAGCGACTCCTCTGTCTGGCACGGCAAACGAGAGGGCTTGTCTGTCTGATGCACAGACCGCCCTGCTGCTCGGGGGGCAGGGGTTGCATTGGACTCAGAGGCGGTCATCCCCACTCTGAGGTCCGGGGGGCTCCCTCCGCTGCCCCAGCTGCTTTCCCGGGAGGTGAGCACCGTGTGGGGCGCTCCCTGTGGATCTCCGGGAGGAAACAGCCCTGCTACCCCCGAGACCAGGCGGCAGTCATAGGGACCATTCTTTCCCTCACTCGGCGTATACAAACCTGACCTCAAAAACACAAACCCTGTCTTTGGCATTTCTGGATTTAAAAATAAACATCACTCCAGCATGAAGAAGGAAAAACGGCAGTCACTTCATCGCCACAGAGCCGTAAAGTTTTATTTTCAAAGTTGAAAAGAAATCTGTAACGTTTG